>ML364595.1:0-128007 GCA_005239505.1 Nicotiana paniculata
AAGATTCATTTAATTATGAATTACATGTAAGAACTCATTTTATTTTAGTACATGTGCATGGTAAAGGAAAAATATTTAAAGTAGGTTAACATTTATTTAATTATAATATATTAATCTTAACTATATCCCAAAGGTATCACTTAAATTGTTAAAAACAAAGTGATTTTAATTGTGTGGTTAAAATTGAGATGGCATTAAAATTATTGAGCAAATTATGATCCAACTGTTTATAAGTTGGTAATTCCCAAAAGTTAGAATATATTGGTTGTTAAATTATCATGTATGTATATATTAATCTGTCATTGTATAATTTTATGTTGGTAGAAGTTGATGTTGATGTGGGAAGTTATTATGTTGAGATAATAATATAATATATTCTTATAATTTAAGTTAAGATATTACTAAATGTATTTTTATTAGTTATTACTCTATATAGTATGACTTCACTCAGTTTCAATAGATATGAGATAATTTGACTTAGCACGGAGTTTAAAAACGAAAAGGAAGACTTTTGAAACTTATGGTCCTAAAAGTTTTGTTGGGCCATGATATTTGTATGAGTGCAAGAACTTCTCATTATAGGTAAAATGGGTAAAATAAAAAAATTTAAAGTTAGATTATTTTTAAATATAGAAATGTATCATTCTTTTGGAACAAATTAATAAGAAAAATGTTCTATGTAAATTTAAAGGGAAGGAGTATTTATTTTTGAATCATATTGTATTTTTATTTGTTTGTATCACCGACTATATATAGAAATTATAATATTTAAGTTCTTTTGTTTTTATAGAATTTAGAAGGATTATAATATTATCCACACATCGTGCGGGTACTAACACTAGTCTAGATATAAAGTGACAAAGAAAATGACCTTAATTATATATATATTCTTTAAATTTTGAGTTGCTAAATATTATGTTCACTTTTACCGAAAACAACCTTTTTATTAGGGGTGGTAATAAATATTCAAAAATTAACTAAACCGATCGAATCGTACCGCACCCGAATCGATTTTTAGGTTTTTTTAATAAAACTGTAAATTTTCTATATAAATCTATAACCGTACCTATAATTAGAGTATGTTTATTATTTTATGAAAATAAACCAAAAAAATACCAAATCGTACCGAATAAATTTACAAGAAAAAATTATATTTATACACTAAGTTTAAAAAATAATAAAACATTTTTTTTTTTTTTGGGCCTTGAAATTATGAAAACGGTTACAAGCCCAACAAGTAATTAAACTCAAATTCCTAATTCCCAAACTATTATACTTATTGAAACTAAATTATTTCCAGCATATTCACTAGCAAGACACAATGTATTCTAGCGATTATGAGTAACAAACTACAATGTATTGAATATTTTTTCTTTCGTATGATTTAAATTTATAATTTCGATATTTAATCTTCTATAACTTTATTTTTGAGTCCCACCTTACTTAATATCTTTCCACTAGTGTGATTTATATTTTCTTTGTCTTTTCTTAGTTTCTTTTACGCTGCTGTAAAATAGTTGATGAATCTATACTCTGGCCATCTTTCATGTTTTGTTAATTCATCACCCTTTAAAGAGTAAAAACATATATAGACTTTTGTTACGTCCTATAAAAGTATGTATGTTGTTGTATTCTAATTCTACTAGTGACTTTTAAGTGACATTTTAAAAAATATCAAAAATTAACTGAACCGTATCGATACCGAAGAGAAATCGACATGATTGGTACGGTTTTTAAAAGTCTAATTTTGGTTATGCATAATAGAATAACCGAAATTGGTATGGTATAAATTTTATAAAATAATCGGCTAAACCGAACCATTGGCACCCCTACTTTCTATCTACATAAGGTAGGGGTAAGGTTTGCATGTACATTACCTTTCCCGGACTCCGTTTGAAATTACACTGGATTTATTGTTGTTGTAAATAGTATGTTCACTATTTTTAAAAATAAAAAAGTTCTACAATTTTTAATATTTTAATATGTCATATCTAAAGGACATCAACTTATAAGATACAATGTTCTACCGGAAGCCTATTGGTCCACCGAAAGAAACAAGTTGTGTTGATCCATAACCCCACTAATATTAGTTAGACTAAAACGAAGACCATCATTTTCAGCAAAATTTCGGATTTTATACCTCATGGTCCACATGTAATCAGACTTTCAAGTCTCCTAAGGTTGCTTAAGATGTTACATTCCACATATTTAAAGTAAGATATGGCATATATTTGACTAGCTAGACCACAAATATAGATATCATCTTATTATCTTGTACATTCTGATGACTAAATAGTGAAACTGCTTCTTGTATATAAAAGATTACCCAAATTTTACAGATCAGTACGTATAGTACTGTAGCATGACCAAAAAAAAAACATTAAACGTAGGTTTTAAATAACATCAATATTTACATGGCCAGAAATAATTTTATTAATTTATAGATGAGTAGAGATCATCAATATTCTTTCAGAATTTTGGCAGTCTCGAGAATGAAACGACCTTCCTTGTACTTTTGGGAAGGATCATAAGCTTTAACATATTTCCAACCCAACTCCTCCCCACACTTGCTACAGAATATATCAGCAACGCTGAAGTAACCCGTCATTAGTTGTCTATCTTCCTTTTTTCCCACCACTACATTCATTGCATGCTTGAAAAGGTATGCTCCTCCTGATTTTGCCTATTATAAATCCAGTCGTTTAATTAAGTCTAGAAAGAATTAATTAATTAATAAACAAAACGGAAAAAATTAGTGAAAATTAATTACCACAAAACGTTTAGAGAGAAGATCATCTCGAAGAGCAATCGGATTCCGGCAACTCCTGCAGCTAAACAAAGGGTGGCTGTAGGAAGCGTCCGCCATATTAATTAGTAGTTGAACAAAACGATATTGAGTATATAGTAATTTAAGAGGGAAAAACAAAGAGAGAAGGGCTGAGTTGAGTCTTATTATATATATATATATGACGGTTTAATTTATAGGAAATGGAGGAACAAGTAAGAGGACACGACCAAATGCATAGTTTTAATTATGCTGTGAAAACTATGCATTTGGTCGTGTCCCTGGCAACTGCTCTTGACAAGGATAAAGGATAGGGTTTGGAAAGTCTCAAGAGATGGAGACTTCTTTTTGTCTTTATTTGTGGAAAATGAAGACCTTAATGAATGAATGTTCAACTCAATCGACTACATTTATTTACTCCATCTACTTCAGTTTAACTTATATTATGATATAAGTTTTACAATAAAAAACTTTCATGTTTGTGTTTTTGTTTGATTATAAGATTTTTGTAACTTATAATCTTAAACATGTTATGATGTTTATATTGACTATAAAAGTTGAGTATTAAGGTAAAATGAATACGTAAATAAAGAAATATGATATTACTCATTTTGAAACAGACTATAATTGTCACATAACAAAAAAACAAATAATATATGGCATTTTCAAATTTTCCCGTAATATTAGTGAAACCACTAACTTTTGCCCTTGAGAAACAGAAGGTGAGCATAAAACTATTTGGGAAACCTCTCTATGGGATGTGCTCCACCTTCATAGCACAAACAGTGGTTCCATAAGGCAAATAGTATCAAACTTAATCGACAATTCATTACAAAATAAAAATAATGAGAGCCTAAATTAAACAACTATTTGCTTGTAGAAAATGGTAACTGCCAAATGCGAATATACAATTGTTGACAACCTCTTGGGTGGCCAACTCGTAGCAGCTCGCCACTTTTCCCAAACAAAGTATACGTATAATGAGTCACTCAACTCATTATAAAAGTAGGGCAATTATAGATGGAACACTGAGAAGAGACACTGACAGTCGACAAAGCAAAGGATGAAACAAGAGATGAGGTAGAAAATGAACGGAGATCAAGCGACACCAAGTAGAACGGAGATCAAGCGAAATCGATGGAAGTTTACTTAGTCAAGTAACGGTAAACCAAAATATTTGTAATCGAGCAAAGATCACGGCAGGAATTTTGGCATGTATGAAGATGCTGCCGATTAATTAGCCAATTCAGGGGATTTATTAATGTATTTAGAGTTGTACCATAAGTAGAACTCCCCTACTATATAAAGGGGGTCTAATCACTTGTAAATGACATCAGATTCACGTAATTCCAAGCAATATATGTTGGTCTTTGAGCTTAGTGTAACTTAATTTTAAGCTTAGTTTAGCTTAATTTTAAGCTTGGTGTAGCTTAAAGAGAGTGAATGGAAAATGGTTGGAAAATAAATGGAGGGAAGTGAAATTTTGAATTAGTGCACTTTGTCCCTCATTGGAAGAAGGAAAGAAAATCTATGTGTATATATAGAGAAGCTCTTCTTCTAGCTCTTAAAGAGTTGAGAAGAAGGCAAGCCTCGCGCCGTCGTCGTCGTCGTCGCTCGGCTTCGGCTTCGGTTTTGATCAAAGATTGATTGATTAATCTTTTTGGACAAAATTCTTTTCAAATTATTTAATTAATTAGTTTAATTAATTTCGAATACGAAATGACCCATGACCCGCGACCCGGTCCGGTCCAACCCATTTTATTTCCCGGATTATTTTAAATCCGTTTTTTAGATTTCCCGCAATGGTCATACCTGTTCAAAACAACCATGGCTGTTCTGAAAAGATTCATACCTGTTCCAACAGCTACGGCTGTTCTGAAAGGTTGCTATACCTTGTCAGAAACAGTACGAAATTGGCTATAAATATACCTTGAATCCCAGAATTTTTACTTAATACTCCAGTGTGTTTTACAGCCTTTCCCCCGCTACAGCTCGCGCTAGTGAGGTTTCTTACTGTTTATGTATTTTTTTCAGAAATTATTATTATTTTCTTTTACAGCAATACAGATTGCTAACAGTCTTAAGGAAATTATATTTTTTATTTTCTGTATTCTGTTTGTGGAGATTAAAACATGTGTGTTTTCTACTTCTTTTGAATTTTATTATTCTGATTTGAAAATATAAAAACTTCATCAGAGTTTTGAAATTCAGAAAATGATTTGAAGAACATATTCATCATTTTCTTTGAAACAGTATATAAAAACTTCGGTTTTATTTATTATACATACTGTTTATTATTGATTACAGTATTGTTTACTGTTCTGGTTTTTGCCATTGATTGAACTCTTCTGTTGTTGACAGTAAGAAATGGCAATTGACAAACAGAAATTCTTCTACTACTGTTGCGGCAATGACGATAGCCTCGTCGAGCCGAACGGCTGTTCCACCGGCAGAAAAACCGGGGAAATTTTTTGGAGCCAACTTCAAAGGATGGCAGCAAAGGGTGTTCTTCTGGCTTACCACACTTGGTATGCAGAAATTCACCAGTGAAGAGCCTCCAGTACCTGCTGCGGACATGTCGTACAATGAAAAGTTCATGATTATTGAGGCATGGAAGCAGGCAGATTTTCTTTGCAAAGGCTATATTTTAAGTGCTTTAGAGGATGACTTGTACAATGTGTACAATGCGATAAATACTTCGAAAGAATTATGGGACGCACTTGAGAAGAAGTACAAGACAGAAGATGCAAGCTTGAAGAAGTTTGTGGTTGCCAAGTTTTTAGACTATAAAATGATAGACAACAAAACTGTGGGAACCCAAGTTCAGGAACTTCAACTTATTTTTCATGACCTTATTGCTGAAGGTATGGTCGTGAATGAAGCATTTCAAGTGGCTGCAATGATTGAAAAGTTGCCTCCTTCGTGGAGAGATTTCAAGAACTATCTCAAGCACAAGCGCAAAGAAATGAAGTTGGAAGATCTTGTGATTCGTCTCAAGATTGAGGAAGACAACAAAACAACCGAGAAGAAGTCTCGTGGAAATTCAACGATCATGGGAGCTAATATCATTGAAGAAACTGCTCCAAAAAGTAAGAAGAGGAAGAGATCTTCTGGACAGACTAAGGAGCAGAACAAAAAGAAATTCAAGGGCAACTGCCACAATTGTGGAAGAGTTGTCACAAAGCCCCTGATTGTCACTTCCCAAGAAACGATAAGAATAAGGGACAAGCCAACATAGTAGATAATAATGATGACATTGATGATCTTTGTGCAATGCTTTCGGAATGAAACTTAGTTGGGAATCCGAAGGAGTGGCGGATTGACTCCGGAGCCACTCGATATGTTTGTGCTGTAAAAGAAGCATTTGCTACTTACTTTACTACTGGTCCCGAAGAAGATATTTCCATGGGAAATAATTCAACAACCAAAATTGAAGGTTATGAGAAGATTTTCCTAAAGATGACTTCCGGCAAGGTGTTAACGCTCTACAACGTTCTTCATGTTCCTACTATTAGGATGAATTTAGTTTCTACTTATTTACTAGTGAAGAATGGATTCAAATGTGTATTTGTTTCTGATAAAGTTGTTGTAAGCAAAAAATGACATGTACTTTGGAAAAGACTACCTCACTGAGGGCTTTTTCAAACTCAATGTAATGGTTGTGGATACTATGAATAAAATTTCAGCTTCTTCTTATTTGTTGGATTCAAATGATTTATGGCATAGTCGTTTAGGACATGTCAATTATAAAATCTTGCGGAAGTTAATTAATTTAGAAGTATTGCCTAAATTCGAGTGTAATAAATCGAAATGTCAAATATGTGTTGAATCTAAGTTTGTAAAACATCCTTATAAGTCTGTTGAAAGGAATTCAAATCCTTTAGACTTAATTCATACTGGCATTTGCGATATGAAGTCGACACCATCTACAGGTGGGAAAAAGTATTTAATTACTTTTATCGACGATTGCACTCGATATTGTTATGTTTATTTTATTAATAGTAAGGATGAAGCAATTGAAGCATTTAAGCAATACAAGAATGAAGTAGAGAGTCAATTGAATAAAAATATCAAAATGATTAGAAGTGATAGGGTTGGAGAATATGAATCTCTGTTTGCAGAAATATGTTCGGAATATGGAATTATCCATCAAACTACTTCACCTTACACATCTCAATCCAACGGAATTGCGGAAAGGAAAAATTGGACATTAAAGGAAATGATGAATTCCTTATTAATAAGTTCCGGATTACCGCAGAGTTTGTGGGGGGAAGCTATCCTTACAGCTAACCGAATACTCAACAGAGTACCCCACAAGAAAACGCAATCTATTCCATATGAAAAATGGAAAGGTAGAAAACCCAACTTGAAATATTTCAAAGTGTGGGAGTGTCTAGCAAAGGTACAAGTTTCTTTACCTAAAAGGGTTAAAATTGGACCAAAAACAGTAGATTGTGTTTTCGTTGGATATGCTACAAACAGTAAAGCATGTCGATTTTTGGTCCATAAATCCGATAATCCCGAGATTCATGTTAATACGGTAATGGAATCAGATAATGCTGAATTCTTTGAAAGCATTTATCCGTATAAAACTGAATGCGAGTCGTTAAGTGAAAGACCTAAACGACCTCGGGAAAAACCAAAGGAAAATACTCCAAGTGTAAAAGATCCAAGGCGTAGCAAACGTCAAAGAAAATCTACTTCCTTTGGACCAGATTTTGTGACATTCTTGCTTGAAAATGATCCTCAAACTTTTAAAGCAGCTATGTCGTCTCCTGAGTCAGCATTTTGGAAAGAGGCAGTCAATAGTGAGATTCAATCAATTTTGGATAACCATACATGGTAATTGGTTGATCTTACTCCTAGAAATAAGCCTTTAGGTTCGAAATGGATCTTTAAATGGAAAATGAAAGCTGATGGCACTATTGACAAATATAAGGCAAGACTTGTTGTCAAAGGTACAAAAAGAAGGCCTTGATTACTTTGACACTTATTCATCAGTAACGAGGATAACATCTATTAGGATGTTAGTGGCATTGGCGACCGTGTATGGTCTTGAAATCCATCAAATGGATGTTAAAACATCATTCTTAAATGGAGAATTGGAGGAAGAAATTTACATGGAACAACCCGAGGGTTTTGTGGTTCCTGGTAAAGAAAAGAAAGTGTGCAAACTTGTTAAGTCGCTTTATGGACTTAAACAAGCACTCAAACAATGGCATGCCAAATTTGATCAAATAATATTGGCAAGTGGGTTTAAATCAACGAGTGCGATAAATGTGTTTACATTAAAAACACTCTGGGTGATGAAGTCATTGTTTGTTTCTATGTTGATGACATGTTGATAATGAGCAAAATCATGTCAGATATAAATGCTACAAAGCGCATGCTGGCTAGCAAATTCAACATGAAAGACTTAGGAGTTGCTAATTTGATCTTAGGAATCAGATTTCACAAACTCCACAAGGTCTAGCATTATCACAGTCTCACTACATTGAAAAGGTACTTGACAAGTTCAAGTATTTGGATTTCAAAATTACCAAGACTCCAATTGACGTGAGTTATGCACTTCAAAATAATGAAGGTGAAAGTGACTCACAACTGGACTATGCTAGAGTATTGGGAAGTTTGATGTATATCATGAATTGTACGCGGCCAGATATAGCATGTGCTATTAGCAAACTGGGTCAATTTACAAGTAATCCCAATCACATACATTAGATGGCAATGCAACGAGTTTTGGGGTATCTGAAACATACCCAAATTATGCTTTGCATTATAACAAATATCCCTCCGTGATCGAGGGATATAGTGATGCAAATTGGATCACCGGATCATCTGAAGTTAAATCCACGAGTGGTTATGTTTTCACAATTGGGGGTGGAGTAGTGTCTTGGAAGTCATCCAAACAAATGTGCATCTCCCGTTCTACAATGGAATCTGAATTCATAACTTTAGATAAGGCCGATGAAGAAGCTGAATGGCTCCGGAATTTCTTGGAAGATATTCCATTTTGGCCCAAACCTTTGGCACCTATTTTGTATACATTTTGATAGTCAAGAGGCAATAGACAGGGCAGGGAGAGTTATGTATAACGGAAAATCTCGTCATATACGACGGAGACATAATACCGTTAGACAACTACTTTCTAGTGGTGTTATCACAATTGACTACGTAAAGTCAAGAGATAACGTGTCAGATCCACTTACAAAAGGCCTATCTAAAGAGGAAGTTGAAAGATCATCAAAGGGAATGGGGTTAAGTCCTAGGACAAGTCATCATGGCGGTAACTCTACCTAGCATACTGGAGATCCTAAGATCTAGGTTCAAAGAGATCAAACAAAGTTATGAATGACGGTTCTACATTGTCAAATAACTCAAACCGTTCTTGTGATGAAGACAATGTTCAGAAATAAAGGTAAAGCATTAAGGATTTTTGATGAGTCAATAAAGCTTAAAGCTTTTTAATGATTTGCTAAGTCTGGCAGGATATGACCAGATAGTGTGTCTTTAGGATTACACGTTTAGGAATCACCTATGTGAGTGTGAAGTGTAAGCCGCTTCAAGGGGAATGAAAGTAAAGGCCCATTCTCTAAGCACTCACGAAACCAGACGGTGTTCATGGCTGAAACGAACACAACCGTGAGAACCATAGATGGTTAAGGATTGATTGTGTGACTTATGTTGTCTAGGTATACAACAAAGCTCGACGGTTAAATGATATCAAATCTACCTATTGACTGAGTATATCCGATATAAGTTCACTACGGAAAGTTCAAAGGGAAACCTACTTATCCAGATGCAATTAATTCTTGCATGTAAAACACACACACGTCCGTGCATTCCTTTGTTTTATAGCCATTCCCCATTCATGTGAGGGATTGTTGGTCTTTGAGCTTAGTGTATCTTAATTTTAAGCTTAATTTAGCTTAATTTTAAGCTTGGTGTAGCTTAAAGAGAGTGAATGGAAAATGGTGGGAAAAGAAATGGAGGGAAGTTAAATTTTGAATTAGTGCACTTTGTCCCTCATTGGAAGAAGGAAATAAAATCTATGTGTATATATAGAGAAGCTCTTCTTCTAGCTCTTAAAGAGTTGAGAAGAAGGAAAGCCTTGCGTTGTCGTCGTCATCATCGTCGCTCGCTCGGCTCGGCTCGGCTCGGCTTCGGATTTGGATTTGGTCAAAGATCGATTGATTGATTAATCCTTTTGGACAAAATTCTTTTCAAATTATTTAATTAATTAATTTAATTAATTTCGAATCCGAAATGACCCGCGACCCGGTCTGGTCCAACCCGTTTTCTTTCCTGGATTATTTTAAATCCATTTTTTAGATTTCCTGCAATGTTCATACCTGTTCAAAACAGCCATGGCTATTCTGAAAGGATTCATACCTGTTCCAACAGCTATGGCTGTTCTGAAAGGTTGCTATACCTTTTCAGAAACAGTACGAAATTGGCTATACATATACCTTGAATCCCAGAATTCTTACTTACTAAATTTTCTGATCTTCTTCTTCTTCTGCACAAAATACTCCAGTGTGTTTTACAACCTTCGAGTGGTTCGTTGATCACCGACGTTTTCGGTACCAACACTCCGGTGAGTTAAATCGTTCTATCCTGGGAGGATATACTCCATCACCTCGGGTACTTGAGGGGAATAATTTTTTAAGGACACACTATCTATTCAATGGGCTCGATTTGTTCTTATATTATTTTTTAGAGAAAAAACAACTAAGGACGCCTGGACTAGCACGCCCACGCTAGAGCTCGTGCTAGTCAAGTTTCTCACTGTCCCTGGTATATTCCACTAGCGCGGCCCCGCTAATCCCGCTCTAGTGATGTTTCTTACTGTTTCTATATTTTTTCCAGAAATTATTATTATTTTATTTTACAGCAATACAGATTGCTAACAATATACTATCCTTTTCTTTAAATTCTCAATACTCTATTCATATCTTATTTTGCTCATTCATTTGGTTCGAGGGTAACTTGTCTCGAGGGCCAAAGCTGCACATATTATTTAGTTTGCTTTATTTTACTTTAAAGTCAATTTTAATATCTATTTACATATTTTCTCAGTTTGTGCCAAGCGAGATCGTGTATCCTTAAAACCACGTATAAATTCAATTGTTATCCGTTTTTAGGGTAAACAGTTTGGCTCCCACCGTGGGGCTAAGTATAATAGTGATTTTCTGGTACTAACTTTCGTAACACACACTATTTTATACTTGTTCTTGTGGGTCTTTGATTCCAGGATCGGCATGTCGAACTCTCAAGCAACATCCACACACATAGACAATGGCCTTGGTTTCCACGGCGAGAACGACAACATACCTGCTCCAGGGAACGAAGTACCTCCAATTGACCTCGATGGAGTCCCAGTCATAGACCCAATCGATATCAGTTCCCATGTTGCCATTAATGCAAATCTAGCCATCGACCCCGAGAATAGCGTTCGCAGAGACGTTTGATCAGCCGGTCAGAGCGCATAGGGAGGAGAAGAAGGAGCGATAAATCTTTGAGTGATATTCAAAATGTTGCAGGCTCAACAAGTTGCAATAGCACAATTCCAAAACCAGAACTATGCACCGAGCATGGCCGAACCCGAGCCATCGCAGTAAGTTGTTCATAGAGCCGAATCGGTGTCAAGAAGATCAAACGAAAATGAACCAGTGATCGACCCCACTATCATAAAGATGCTCAAGGATCTGACAAAGCGAGTTGAATCGAGGGAGAAGAAGATTGAATCAAATGACAAGAAGGTGGAAACCTATAACTCCAGAGTTGATCAAATTCCCAAGAAATTCCGCATGCCAGAAATTCTCAAGTACAATGGAACGGCGAACCCCAATGAGCATGACACTTCTTACACATGTGAAATTAAAGGGAACAATCTGGAGGATGATGAGATCGAGTCCGTATTGTAGAAGAAATTCAGGGAGATCCCCAACTCCATTGATTCTTTTGCCATGCTTGTAGATTCCTTCGTTAAAGCACACACCGGAGCTATAAAGGTCGAGATTAGGAAGCCAAACCTCTTAAAGGTAAAGCAAAAAGATAATGAGATGCTAAGAGAATTTGTGTCTCGATTCCAGATGGAACATATGGATCTACCTCCAATTGCCGATGATTGGGACGTTCAGGTTTTCACTCAAGGATTAAATGTATGAATATCGGTGGCTTCACAACAATTAATGCAGAACTTGATCGAATACCCAGTTGTCACCTGGGCTGATGTGCATAATCGGTATTAGTCAAAGATGACCAGTTTGGGTCTCCTTCCGGGTCCGTTTATCCTATCAGGCCCGTCGATAGAGTCAAAAGGGATATTGACCGGGAACCACAGTCAAACAAGGACAGTTACCATCCATATAATGGAGATGAGAAACAACGGACCTGGACGCAACCCCATTCGAGGTGAAATGAGAAATGATCGAGGTTAGAGCTCTCGGGGGATCATGAGCAAGAACAGTTTTGACAGGAATGTCGAGCCCAAAGAAGCACCACGACTGTCAGAATATAACTTCAACGTTGATGCATCAGCTATCGTATTAGACATTGGACGCATCAGAGATACTAGATGGCCTCGACCTCTGCAGACCAATCCAGCCCAGAGAAATTCCAATCAAATGTGCAAGTATCACGGCACCCATGGCCACAGGACAGAAGATTGCAGACAACTAAGGGAGGAAGTAGTCAGGTTGTTCAACGAGGCGCACCTTCAGGAATTATTAAGCGTTTGGGCCAAGAACCACTTCAGAAATAAAGATTCAAACAGACATAACGAGCAAGAAAAGTCATAACACGTGATCCATATGATTGTTTGAGGAGATGATATTCATCAAAGACCAGTATTTAAATGCACCAAGGTGTCGATCACAAGGGAGAAGAGAACTCGGGATTATGTACCAGAAGGAACCTTGTCTTTCAATGACGAAGATGCAGCGGGGATTGTGCAGCCCCATAAAGACGCACTGGTAGTATCTGTACTTATGAATAAGACTCAAGTTAAACATGTTTTGATTGATCTAGGTAGCTTGTCCAAAATCATTCTATCGAGAGTCGTAGAACAGCTCGGACTACATGATCAAGTTGTTCCCGCAGACCTAACGACTTCAACATGGCGTGTGAAACCACCAAAGGCGAGATAACATTGCTAATAAACGTAGTCGGGACCATCCAAGAGACGAAGTTCCATGTGATCGAGGGAAATATGAGGTATAACACCCTGTTCGGGAGGCCATGGATCCATAACATGAGGGCAGTACCATCGACCCTTCATCAGGTTCTGAAGTTCCCGACACCAGAGGGGGTTAAAATGGTCTACGGGGAGCAAATGTTTGTAGTTGATGAAGTAATACTGATATTGGCACTCTCACCAACAAAAGGTTCGGACTTAAAGGGAAAACATGAGGCCAAATAACAACCACAAACACCGGCCTCGATCCAACCAAAGAACCAGGGAACTGGTGAGGATGATGACTATGGGGTCCCTTGATACTTCATAGTCCCTAATGATTCTGACGCCACCAAGTTAGCGGTCGAAGAGCTGGAACAAGTCACATTGATCGAAAATCAACCCAAACAAAAGGTATACCTGGGCACGGGGCTAGCACCCGAGCTCAGGGAAAAACTTTTTCAATTCCTTAAAACTAACATGAATTTGTTTTCTTGGTCCCATATCAATATGACAGGGATCCTACCGAAATCACCACTCATAAACTAAACCTGGATCCGAAATTTCATCTGATGAAGCAAAAAAGAAGACCCCAGTCTGAGGTCAAGCATGCCTTCGTCAAAGATGAGATAATCAAACTTCTTAAAATAGGATCCATTTTGGTAAGTAAAATATCTCGAATGGTTAACAAACATAGTAGTAGTCCCTAATAAGGGAAACAAACTCAGAATTTGTGTAGATTACAAAGACCTGAATAAAGCATGTCCCAAGGATTCTTTTCCTTTGCCTAATATTGATCACATGATCGATGCCACGGTCGTCCACGAGATTCTCAGTTTTCTCAATGTTTATTCCAGGTACAACCAAATACAGATGAACCTGGAAAATCAGGAGAAGACCTCGTTTATCAGTAAGTACGACAACTACTATTATATGTAATGCCATTTAGACTAAAAAATGCTGGTGCAACTTATCAACACCTAGTAAACCGGATGTTCGAAGAACAAATAGGGAAATCAATGGAGGTTTATATTGATGACATGTTAGTTAAGCCCCTGCGAGTAGAGGACCATTTGAAGCATTTGCAGGAAACATTCGATATATTGAAGAAGTACAACATGAAGCTCAACCCAGAGAAATATGCGCTCGGGGTCAGCTCTGGAAAGTTTCTCAGCTTCATGGTATCCAATCGAGGCATCGAGATCAACCCCAACAAAATCAAAGTTATAGAGGACGTCATGGTAGTAGACAACGTAAAGGTCGTGCAGAGGTTAACAGGGCGCATAGCCGCCCTGGGACGATTTATCTCGAGGTCCTCCGATAAGAGTCACCGATTCTTCTCATTACTGAAGAAGAAGAATAACTTCACATGGACTCCAGAATGCTAACATGCCTTGGATGAACTAAAACAGTACTTATTGAGCCTACCGCTACTTCATACGCCAAAGGCGGACGAGCTAATTTACTTGTATGTAGCAGTATCGGAGATAGCGGTAAGTAAAATCTTGGTCTGATAAGAACAAGGTACGCAATTTCCCATCTATTATGTTAGTCGAACCTTAGGTGAGGCATAAACTAGGTATCCCCATCTAGAAAAATTGGCGCTCGCTTTGGGGCCCATATGTATATGATCCCATTCCTTGAAAAGCATTGACACATTATACCAAGCTTTCCTTCTCATCCTCATCATGATTCAATAATACAACTTCCAATGGGTCTTCAACAGTAATCACTGCACTTGTGTCATCAACAATTACTTCAGTCACAAGATCCACGAACGAACACACTTCATTGTTATTAGGCTGCCTAATTGACTTACAAACATAGAGCACAACCTTTTCATCTCTCACCCGGAAGGTGAGTTCACCAGCTTCCACATCAACTAAGGCCTTCCCTGTATCTAGGAAAGGTCTCCCCAAAATTATTGGCACCTTATAGTCAACCTCACAATCAAGTATCACAAAATCTGCGGGAAGTATGAAATGTCAACCCGAACTAGCACATATCAATTGTCCCTAATGGCCTCTTCATTGTTCGGTCCGCCATTTGCAACCTCATGGATGTGGGTCTTGGTTGCCTAATCCCCAATGTTTTGAACACAGAATAGGGCATCAAGTTAATGCTTTCCCCCAAGTCACATAAAGCTTTGGCGAAATCGGCACTCCTAATTATGCACGGGATTGTAAAGGCACCGGGGTCTTCTAACTTTGGAGCCATGTAATTCACAATGGCACTCACTTGATGTGTCATTTTGATCATTTCATGGTTCATTGATCTCTTCTTTGTTACCAAGTCCTTCATGAACTTGGCATATCCTGACATTTGTTCTAAGACCTCAACCAATGGCATATTTATGGACAAACTTTTCATCATATCAATGAATTTTTTGAATTGATTCTAATTGTTTTGATTTGCGAGCCTTTGAGGATATGGTGGAGGAGTCCTTGGAAAAGGAGCCTTGGCTTTAGGCACTACTGTATCTGGTATGTCTATCATATGTTCCCTAGACGGGTTCACATCATCTTGTGTCTCCTCCATATTTTCATCAATATTTGTCCTCACCTAATCATTTGCTTGGATTATCATCATCTTACACCAACACATCATCATTCACAATCTTTCTTTGATTTGAGGTACTAGAAACTCCACCTCTCCCACTTCTTGTTGTCACCGCCATAGCATGTCCCGTATTGTTCCCACCCTTCGGGTTTACCTCCTATCACTTGGTAGTGCCCCCTTAGGACGAGTATTCAAAGCTTGAGAAATTTGGCCAAGTTGGATTTCCAAGTTGCGGATAGAAGTGTTGTGGGAGGCTAATTGGGCATCATAGTCGACATTTTTCTCTATCATTTGCTTGAACATGTTTTCAATCCGTCCCATCTCATTATTGAAAGAACTAGGACCTTGTGACGGATATGGAGGTGGGTTGTTTGGTTGTTGATACATTGGGGTCCTTTGAAAGCCCGA
This sequence comes from Nicotiana paniculata, assembly GCA_005239505.1. Taxonomy (NCBI): domain Eukaryota; kingdom Viridiplantae; phylum Streptophyta; class Magnoliopsida; order Solanales; family Solanaceae; genus Nicotiana; species Nicotiana paniculata. The sequence goes on from ML364595.1 coordinate 15,930, forward strand.
CCCCTAATTTACTTGATTGTTGTTGTTCTAACCCCCTTGATTGTTATTGCCTCCCCAATTACTTTGATTGTTGCCACCCCAATTGCCTTGGTCATTTCCTCCCCAATTGCCTTGATATCCTTGATTACCCCAATTTTGATTGTTGTTGTTCCCCCAATTGCCTTGGTTGTTGTTGTTTCCACTATTCTAATTTCCTTGTTGACCTTGGTTGCCCCAATTTCCTTGGTTTCCCTGTGATCTCCACTGTTGTTGATTTGGAGCATTGCTCCGTTGACCTTGATAATTGTTGACATATTGAACCTCTTCACTTTGATCATCATATGCATCATCTTGATTGTACCCACTACTACTTTGCTCAAATTGCTCCTGATGGTTTTGCACTTGTTGACCTCGTTGCCTTATCTTGTTGACCATCATGTTTACTCCTTCCATAGCATTTACCTGTTTTGGTCCTTGAACCTGTTGAAGTTGAGATTTGGCCAATTGATTCATGGTGGTTGTCAACTCAGCTATGGCTTGCTCATGATCATGAAGTTCCTTGTGGAGGTGGATAACGTTAGGATCACCCTGAGGAACGTTAGTTCTACTTTGCCATGCCGAAGAGTATCCACCATCTCATCCAATATTTCACATGCTTCAGAGTACTGCGTGTTCATGAAGTTACCCCCGGCGAGTTGATTTACCACACACTGGTTAGTTGTGTTGATCCCCCTGTAAAAGGTTTGTTGGATCATTGCCTCGGTCATATCATTGTTGGGGCATTCTTTGACCGTTGTGCAATATTGTTCCCAAATTTCATGCAACGGTTCATTTGGCTCTTGTTTGAAAGCAAAATTTCATCTCTTAGCGTCTCCATATGCCCTGGAGAAAAGAACTTTGCGATGAACTTCCCGGCCAACTCATCCCAAGTGTGTATGGAATGGTTGAGCAATTGTAGCCAGTCCAAAGTTTTACCCGAAGTGAAAAAGTAATAGTCTTAACCTCAATGCATCCTCAGAGACATTCGTCTGCTTGCTCCCCCAGCACGTGTCAACAAAACCTTTGAGATGCTTATAGGCGTTTTAATGTGGAGCTCCGGTGAAGAAACCCCATTTTTTCAACAGTGTAAGCATGACATTGGTTATATGAAAGTTGCCCACCCTAATACGGGGCGGAACTATTGCACTCGCATAGCCTTCATTGGACAACACTCGGTATGCTGCTCTTGGAGGAGGTGGGGCAGGGTTTGGGATGTTGTCATGAGCCGGGAGGCACCTCATTTGTACTTGAGGTTCAAGATGAACCTCATCCACTTGCTCGTCATCTACCTCCTCTTCTAATGGTACATTTTAGAGGGCCTCATTGTTAAGAGCCATTTGGTACCTAAAAGCAATTCACAAACAAAATTAGAAAAACGGAAGGAAAGAAAAACTAAACACACAAATACTTAGATATATTAGCTAAGACCGTCTAACTCCCCGGCAACGGTGCCAAAAATTGATCGAGTCCAAGCCTACACTACTATTGAGTAGTGAGGGGGTCGATGCAGTTTTAACCCAACTAAGATCGGTATCGAATCCACAAGGAGTTAATGTTTGGAATTAGGTTTATATCTAAGCGAGATGCGGGCTTTGGTTCTAATTACACTTCCACAAGTTTGGGTTTTTGTTCTACTTCTAAATTTACTCTAATGCTTGCAATAATTGAAACTAAGGACGATATTTTTGTTGGATTTTTCAAGTGTTTAAAAGAGACTAAGGTCATGACTTCTACCTAGGTGTTTATCTAACGGGTAGTAAAATTTAGGGCAAGCTTGATTAGTTGGGATTGTAATATAGCTATCACACCCGGGTACTCACTTTATACCTCTCGGTAGTTTGAGTGATTTTGCCTAATTTGGCTTTCTCAAGTCCAAATGGGTATTCATACAAATCAAGTGATATTAACTCAAGTCGGTTATTACCATCTCTGGGTTTAACCCTTTAATTGGGGCTATCAATTTCTTTAGTTCATCCCAATTCATTGTTAGCCTAGTTTTCCTAGACTTAGTCCCTCTTTCTCAAGTAGAAACTAAGTCATAAAGGCATGAATCAATGTTTGCAACCATTAATTCTTGAGTTCTAATAAGAACTAGGCTAAATATCACTAACTCATTCACATTCAAGCCCTAAAATCAAACACTCATTAAATACTCACACTAGGGTTGGGTCACAACCCTGGCTATGGGTTTAGCTACTCATCAAAATAGAAGAAATTAAATATGAAATGAAGATAAAACCCAAATATTAGATTATGGGATGAAAACATAATGTTAAGAAGTGAATCTAGTACAAAATTTCCGAAAATAGTAAAACTAGCCGTCTCAGGTGCTCATACAAAACGTAACATAACCTAACATGATAAAAATTTCTATTTATACTAAGCTAAAAATATCTGACAAAGTTGCCCTTGCGGAGGTTGTGGGCTGCACTTTTGCTTTTGTGGCCGCATAATTCTGGTGTGGTCCGCGTTCTTTACTTTTGGATCTGATTTGAGCTGAACTTTCAGGGATCGCACAATTCTAAGTGCGGTTGCGCTCATGATTATGCGGCTGCATAGAAGTGATGTGGTCCACAATTGCTTGATTTTTGCTGGGGAAAACTCTCTGAACCTTCATCATCACGGACCACACAATTGTGTGTGCGACCGCGCTTGACATCATGCGGCCGCACAATTCTGGTGCAGTCTGCACTCCTTCATTTTGGCCAAGTTGTCAACTCTCTAATTCTTGTCCATCGCGGACCAATAATTTTGATTGCGGCCGCACAATTCTGGTGCGGTCCGCGCTCATCATATAGCCTAAAATTGCAACTCTCTAAATCCCACTCTTGCGGACCGCATATTTTTTATCGCGATCGCACAATATTTATGCGGTCCGCATTGCATGCCTCTTTGTCCAGTCTTGGTTTTTGTTAAAATTTTGACTCCTTTGTGAGTTGATTTTGAGTCCTTTGTCTCATTTTAGACAATTCTTGCAAGCCACATTTCATTAGTTTTCGGGAACACCTTCAAGCATTTTTAGCTTAAAACACAAGTAAAATAGAGTAAATAATAGGTTAAAATCCCTACTTATAAAACTCCAAGCCCCATTTCTAAACCTAGTTCTTCCAACATAGGCGATTTGAGACTTGAGGGAATGATACCATCGAGCAAGTTTTAACAACACAAATTGAAGATCTTCTGAAGATATTTAGGTAATTTCTACTTCCATTTATTAGGTCTCTGTCTCGAACAAAGGGATTAATCAATTTTTTTTTTGTAATTTTCTTGGGTTTTGTCATGTACTGGTATTTCTGATTCTGAAGCATAGTGTATAGTGTTTGAATGTTGGTCCGGTACTCTCTTTGTTTGTTATCTTTGTTGTTTCCTTATGTGGTGTCAATTTGTGCCCAAAGTCTACATCGTCTATGGTTGCAAGTGTCCCTTTCACATATTTTATCAAGGTGCGCTAGGGTTGGCTGGTTGAAATCGACAAAACCATGTGCTTTATCTCTTAAAGGCATTTCTTTTTGTTTTCCACTGTATTATATGGAGTAATCCATTGTGGTAGGATTAGGTTGTTGAAATCGACATAAACGAGTGCTTTATCTCTTAAAGAGTGTGTTTTATTCTTTCCACTATATTATATGCAGTAATTTATTGTATTCTCAATATTTTATTGTTAAAGTTGTTAATATTCATGTGGTCCCTCTATGTTTTCTTCTATGTCTATATTATAAATATTTCAATATGAGGGACCATAAAGAGCCAGTTTCAGTTAATCTCAGTGTGAATTAGGTACTGATTGTGAATCTGATAGTGATAAAAGCTCAGATTATGATTCAAATGCTAGTGAATACGATTTTGAAGAATTATAGTTACTTAGGATTCAAAAGGGTAAAGAAGTTAATGATAAGCTTACTCACTACAAAGAACTTGATAAGTCTGTGACATTTAAGGACTTGAATGAGGCCAGAAAAATCATGTACTTCTATGCTATTGCAAATTCCAAACCTCTGAAGCTTAGAAAAAGTGATAAAATAAGAGTAAGGTATAGATGTATAGTAGGCTTCCCCTTTGTATGACTCATCTCTGAAGATAAGAAGGGTCCTGGATTTAAGATAAAAATATTGAAGACAAAGCACAACTATGAAGATGCATTTGAGAATCCTATTGCCAAAACAAGAACTTTAGCTCAGTATTTCAAGAGTAAGGTGCAGAATAACCCCAAGTATAATATAAAGGATATGAAACTAGATTTGAAAAATCAATTTTCATTGAATGTACATAATTCCACATTGAAAAGGGCTAAGAGGATAACACTTCAACAAATGCAAGGAAGCTTTTTAGATGACTATAACAGATTAGAAGCATATGCAAATGAGATTAGGGAGAGCAATCCTGGTAGTGATATGGTTATCAATTTATCAAAAGATGCCATGGCTGAAGGTAAAAAAAGATTTCATAGTATGTACATATGCTTCAATGCAATGAAGTTGGGGTTCAAACAAGGGCTGAGACCATTCATTGGACTAGATGGGACTTTCTTAAAGGGTCATTTCAAGGGGCAACTATTGGTGGCTATAATTGATAAGGGGAACTAGAATGACATGCAACATTTGTGGTGAACTGGACCACAATTCAAGGACATGCAAGGTACTTGCTTATTAACTTATCTTTCTTATTATATAATTTAAAGTATTTAATAGAAATTTTTTCTTTTTAATTATAGGTTGGTGATGAAGGAAATGTTTAGGATGATAGTTGTTCAGCCCCTCAATCAACACAAGGAGGTGAACATTGTAACGACTTGACCGGTCGTTTTGAGCTCTAGCGTATCGTTTGACAGTTTGAGGCCTTGAGCAGCTTCAATTATCATATTATGACTTGTACGCGTGGTCAGAATTAAATTTCGGAGTTGATTTGGAAAGATAATTCTAATTTCGGAAGTCTTAAGTTGGTGGAGTTGACTAAAGTGTGATTTTTGGGTAAACGACCTCGAAATCGGGATTTGAAGGTTCCAACAGGTTCGTATGATGATTTTGGGCTTGGGCATATGTCAGTATTGGGTTTTGGATGACCCGGGAGCGTTTCAGTGTCTATGGTGGAAGTTGACATTTTGGAAGTATTTCATATGTTTGGGTTGAGGTACATTTCAAGGTTATTGATGTCCCATTGGGATTCTGAGTCTGGTAATAACTCCTTATGGTGATTCTGGTATTGGGAGCGCGTCCGAAATTGGATTGGGAGGTCCGTAGGTCATTTCAGGGTCATTTGGCGGAAGTTAGAAATTTGAAGGGTTTTGAGAAGTTTGAACAGGAGTGGACCTTTTGATATCGAGGTCGGATTTTGATTTCGGGAGTTGGAGTACGTCTGTAATATCGAATGTGACTTGTGTACAAAATTTGAGGTCAAACGGACGTGATTTAATAGGTTTCGGCATCGAATGTAGAAATTTGAAATTCCAAAGTTCATTAAGCTTCAATTTGGGTGCGATTCATATTTTGATGTTTTTGATGTGATTTGAGGCACCGACAAAGTTCGTGTTATGATTTTAGACTGGTGTGGACGTTTGGTTTGGATCCCCGAGGCCTCGAATAAGTTTCGGATAAGTTTCGGAGTAGTTTCGGAGTGTTTTATGAAGAAGCTGGATTGCTGGTTCTGGTGTGATCGCATTTGTGATGTATTGGTCGCAAATGCGACCATCACATTTGGTAAAAAGTGTTTGCATTTGCGAAGTTGGGCTGCTGAGGGAAGGGATCGCATCTGCGAAGCCATGATCGCTTTTGTGAAGCCTGAAGAGTTCGCATTTTGCGGACTCTGTATCGCATTTGCGATAGAGGCCAGGTCTGTCAGGGGTCGCATTTGCGATGCATTTCTCGCATTTGCGAAGGTTTCATTTACGAATCCCCTGTCTCAAATACGACATCTGTGATTGGAACCATGGCCTTTTTATTCCGAGACTTAGCTCATTTCCGTCATTTCCCACTTGGACTTAGGCGATATTTTAGAGCATTTCGATAGGGGGTTCCATCATCATCAAGCGGTAAGTGATTTCTTCTAATTGTGAGTTAAATACAAGGTTTATATATAGATTTAGACATGAAAATGGAAAACCTAAAAATTGGTATTTTGGATTTTGACCACGAAATTGGACATAGTATTTGGAATAAATTATATATTTGAGTTCGTGGTATTATGGGTAAAGTTTATCTTAAAAAATTTCCAGAATCCGAGCATGAGAGCCCGGGGTGAATTTTAGGGATTCTTCAAATTGGGTTAGAAATTCACCTTAATGGTTAGGATATGAACTCTTGGGCATGTATTGACTATTTTCTAGCTTCGGGTCGTTTGGCTCGAGTTGAGGATTGAAAGCACAATTTTGGACTGGAAAGTGAGCTTTGAGACGAGGTAAGTCTCCTGTCTAACTCTTTGAGGGAGAAATTACTCTAGGTGATATATTTTATGTGTGCTACTTGTTGTGGGGGCTACGTACACGCAAGGTGACGAGAGCCCGTACGTAGCTACATTCATATTATTGTCCGAGTAGACTTAGGTTCATATCATGTTGTAGCTGTATTGTTTGAGTAGTCTCTCGCTTATCAATTCCCCTGCTTTACATTGTATTGGGACTAGACTTGCTAATGTAGAGACTTCAGGGGTTCATGGTTAGCCATCAGATATTACTCTTCCTCTTACGACATGTTTTCGATATATATATATATATATATATTTTATTTGAAAGATTTTCATAAAAGAAACTTTAACTCACACGTTTATTCGTGAGTCGGATCAAGGACCTATCAAAGCTTCTTACTCTAATGGGATCGGATCGCTCGCCTCAATAGAATTATGTATTTCACTTCTTATGGGATCGGGTCGTTCACCTCAGCAGGATATACGAACCACACTCTCATGGGAGCGGTCCATTCGCCTCGGCAGGTTAATAGATGCATCTATGGTTCACGCCATTCAACCCTCGATAGTGCACAATTTTATTATTATGTTGGATCGGTCCATACGCCTCGGCATTTACTATATCATATCCTCATGAAATCGTGTGTAAAACTTGTCAAGAAGCCAGTGTATCTGTGCGTTCACGGATCTGAATTATGGTAAGATACTCGACACGATTCACTATATATATATATGCTCCGGTTAAGGAGGGAATTTCTAATAGATAGCTTGAGTTCCTCGTGAAGAGGAGGATTTGTACCATGCCAATTATACTTGTTTATTTAATTTATGTACCATGCCTCATACTTACTTATCTCTTTACCGTACCTTATGTTATCGGACCACTAGTGAGTGTCGATGTTGACCCCTCGTTACTACTTCTCTGGGGTTAGGCTAGATACTTACTGGGTACACGTTGCTTACGTACTCATACTACACTTGCTGCACATTTTTGTGTAGATACATATATGTATAAAGGCCCTGTGAGAACAGAGGCGTGTATAAATGCGCGGGTACCTGGGTGAGCTTCACTCCATTTGTCGACCCGCAGCCAACAGAGTCTCCTTCAGAGTATTTACATTTTCCTGTCCAATTTGTATTTCGGGCAGTTATTGTATTTTATTTCATTTTTCCTAGTTAATGCTCATGCACTTGTGACATCGAGTTTTGGGATAATTATTGGTTGTTCAGTATTGAAGTTGTTAAAAGTATTGTTATTTACCTTGTAATTCCCCATGCTTTACTATTTAAAATTCAAGAAAAAATATGATTTCAAAATAAAATGAGAAACCAATCAAGTATTTGTTTTTGGCTTGCCTGACATTGGTGTCCGGCGCCATCACGACCTTAATGGATTTTGGGTCGTGACAACATGGTATCAGAGCGCTAGGTTCAATTAGGTCTCATGAGTCATGAGCGAGTCTAATAGAGTTATGCGGATTGGTACGGAGATGTACTTATCTTCGAGAGGCTATAAGACTGTTAGGAGCACTTCCCTTCTTGATTCCTCATCGTGCGATTTGATTCCCTTGAGGCTTATGCCTTTGTTCCCTTCCTATCCAATCTTATGCGATGTGTAGCACTTGTTACAGATCAGGAATTGATGAATTTTTAATGGTACTACAGAGGTGGTGCGGGATGTTTCTCCCTGCGTAATTTATTGGACTATTATCTTCGCCTTGCGGAAGGTCGCTCTGTCATTTTCAGCTCAGTATCAGTATTACCTAAGGTTTTGAGATTTGGCGTTGATTGTCATGATGAATTTGTGCGTTGTTGTCGCGTAGTGTATATGTAATGTTAGGGTGCTTTCCTATGCGTCGAAGCAGTGATGACTTGGAAGGAGGTTTACTCAGAGCATGATTTAGAGAATCAGTATTTTATTTTCGGTAGAGGAAAGGCAATCGAACTAGGAATGTTCAGATTTGGGTTGATAGAGTGACGAGACTGGGTATTTTTAAGCATGGTGGAGTTCCCATTTTTGATGTGGTGTTGTTTTCTTGGATGAGTATGCTAAGTTTGCCGGTGTTATGGTTTTCTTCAATTCGCCTTCGCGGCGGGATGTCAAAAAATGGTGTCAGGGAAGCAGTTGTTACAAATCGCGATGTGTAGTGGTTCATAATCAACTTGGTGTTCCTATGGTTGATGTCTCGAGGAATACGATATTCTAAGAGGTTTAGAGTTGGTAGCGACTCATTTTTTCGGGAGTTACAAAGGTGGATTTGGAATTGGAGCAACAACTGGGCAGCGAAGGATGAGGAAGGACATGCGGGAGGTCTTGCAGTGGTTAAATTTCTAGAAGGCTAGGTGTAAGAAGCATAAGTTGGGTAGTCTCTTAAAAGAGAGGGTTTGACCAAAGTGGGAGAGTGGAATATGGGTTATGTGGTAGGATACCTACATGCCTTGAGTAAGTTAGAGTGATTTGGGATTCATGGTGGATAGTGACTAGATTTACGGGCGTAATTTTGGAATATTGTCTGCTATGTGGAGGGAGTTTGGATACGACGGAAAGGAGTTGCTTGATATGAAGAAGGATACAACATGACCTTGGATTGGAATGTATTGTCGCACCTTTAATTGATGTCCATGAGGAGTGAGCGAACTTGTATAGCTGGTGTATGAGAGCGGGCTCATGATGGTTTAAGGATTTCAAAGTAAGAGTACTCAGTGCAACGTCGTTGGAAGATGGTGGCATGTAATTTCCATAGGTGGGTTATCTCTTGTGAGCAGGTTAGCGGTCTTGTGTTGAAAAAACTTCTATGAATGATTCTACTGGTTATCCGGTAAGAGGCCGGATATGTAAATGTGGCTAGTGATTCAGAGCGTCCATGTAATGTTAACAGAAGGATCCCGAGGAATTTGGCGGGTTGATTGTACAAGATCATGTCGATGGGAGATAAGGAATCTTGGTGGGTTCCAGATTTATGCAATGGTAGCTTCAAGCTAAGTGGGAGAGCCCCACCGCTTACGATTGGATTGCATGGTTGTCTACTTGTGGGGTTTCTGGTTATCAGCATATTGGTGGGTTATTACGACTGGGGAAAGAGGACATCAGTGGTGATTTTAGCAAAGGATTTGAGAAATGTGTGCTACAATGGGCGTTATCAATTTATGTTCAGACTTTGGGAGGACTTAGGATTTGTGCTTCGTGTAGAGGTGATTTACAAGAAAGGTGATTCGTCCAGGTGTCTCTTTGAGAGGGTGTCCATGTGCTAGTAGGTTCTTGGAGTTGATTATATTTAGGACCGAGTCAGAGTGAGTGACTCTCAACCGCGGTCCTAGTGAATTCGAAAGTTAGAATGCGGTGCCTAAGGATCTCAAGTCCGTAGTATGGTTGGGTATCGAGCTTTTGCATCATATGATAAAAAAAGGGGATTGAAGTGTTTTATGTTGTCTTTAGCCTGCGATGTGTCATTGGATGAATAGGAAAAAATGACTTCGGATTCATCGAGAAATTATCAGAATGTGTGTACCCTATTAGTGGTTCAAGAGTCATGATGAAGTTCTTGTACTCTTGCGTATTTTCATGATTAGGTATAGGGGGTAGCATGGGAATCGGAAGTTGAGGATCAAGGTTGTGATTCGGTGTTGATAAGAATGTCACGAGCTCGGATGAGCAGGAAAGGGTTCATATGGCTAAAGTAAGTTGGTATTGTCTTTAGCTTCACCTGAGACCGGTGTCCTATGTAAGAGGCTTTGCGTACTGATTACGGATTCTTGATTTGCTTTACAACATTAGTGTGGCCGGTGGTATGTGTCAGGACTCAAACCGATGGGCTGTGATGGGCACCCGGTACTTTACTCAACCGAGTACCAACATAACGTATCATACTATTGTAGATAACTGAGTCAGAAGGCTGACGTGAGATAAGTAGAATACAACGTGAGATACCAACTTATACATACAACATACGGGCCTATAAGACCAAATATCCACTCGTATATTGAACATAGGCCGACAAGGACATACAATATTTTACGATATACATGACATCTACTACAAGCCTCGAAGAATACATAGTTTTCATAAAGGTCGGGACAGAGTCCCGCCATAAAGCAATACACATCTAAATCATACTAACCAAACGAGCAACTCCGAAGCCAATGGAGCGCACCGACATCTTCCGCTGAGATGATAGCCTACTTGAAGGGCTCTCGATCTATCTATCGGGACCTGCAGGCATAAAACGTAGCGTCCCCAGGCAAAAGGGACGTCAGTACGAATAATGTACCGAGTATGTAAGGCACATAAATAAGTACATAAGAGACATGGAAGAAATATAGAGCACATGACTCAACCTGTAAGCCTGAATAGCTTTGTAAATCATAAATTACTTTTAGNGAAAAATCATCAACGTATACCAGCTGATTAGGTGGTGATGCGTATATAACGCTGTAATCTTTTTCCCGTATCCCATATAAATATAATATACATATATACGAGTATATAACGCCATCTGGTCATGAGTCAAGGTACATGTATAAATACATGAAATGCATAAGAAATACGTTGATAAGATTTTCTTGGAATGCCATAAAAATCCATATGCCTTTCGGATAAACTTTATCAAATACGTATATTTCGGAGACCCATGAACAGAAGATATAATAATAATTCACATGGGGAATCAAGAATATAGACACCCTAGTATTTCTATGAATAGAGTCATTTATGAAATTTGTATCTTTTACTCGTTTTATTTGTATTATTTGTATCATGCCAAAAAGAAAGAAGGGATAGCCTTAATAAACCTGGAGTAGGGAAAAATTTATATGATATTCTTGGAAAAGGTTGCACCGTACTCTCTTAGAATCTCAAAATCTCTCGTTGTTAGTGTGATAAAAAATCTCGTTGGATTTTGGTTGAAGAATGAAAATCTTCACTGTTGCAGGGAAATTAATTTGATAAAGAATGATTTGAAGTTGGTAAGCATTGGGTGATCGTTGGATACTAAGAGTGACAGAGAGGGGTTATGTTTGAATGACTTGAATTCTCTTCTCATCAGATGCAAGTCTGTCACTTGGATTCTTACATTCCAGGACTTATATTGGCTTTCCATTATTAAATGTATGCCGAGTCTTGTAGTTTTTAATTTTGCCACATACTACAATGCTTTAAAGAGTCATCATGGATTTTGAGGGGTGCTTCCACGTTACCCTTCCATCTTTATCCAAAAGTTTTTTAATTAATTTAATTAGGTAGTATCTCGCTACCCGATAATTAATCAATTACCCGCATAATTAAGAATTATCTCAAATTACCTAAAAATACGACTCATTTTTAATATACTTTATACATCATACTATCAAGGTCATATGGTACCTTGTATGGTACTAGTCCAAAATTATCGGGTCTTATAGATCGGACCGTGTTTTATCCCAAATCGACAACCTTCCACGAAACTTGTTTTCTTTAGTTTGTGTACCCTTTACCTTTCATGGAACTTATTTATCGCTTGTTATAAATAGCGTAAATACGTTAATCTCAAGATAATCTTATCCCCGAGTCTCTGTTAATTAACTGAAGACGAAACTTTATCGTACGAGAAACGCGAGATGTAACAGTATGGATGTGTATACTTGTTACTTGGTGCGGAAGGTCGTGGGAGCGTACCCACAGGAAGATAGTATAAGTGTGACATATAGTGACTTGACTGATTAAAGATTTAAGACCAAGTATGGAGATTATGGTATTATCATTAATGTGAGGGTTTAGGCTTGGAAGGCGCTATATTCATTAGGTTGTAGATTGTGTATGTTTGTGCCGGATTGACGGTTGTTCTTGTGTGTCAGGGGAGAAAGGGTTAGTGTGGACCCTTGAAAGGTTATTATCCCAATGTGGTACAGTCAGAATCAGCTTGAGGTCCGTGGGTGGATCTAAATGTGAATGTGGGCTCTATATCAGGCCGGATGTATTCATTTCAGCTTAGCGCTATTTACAGAGGAATCTTCGGGCCCTGAATGTTATTTGTGTTGTCAGCTATTCTGTGGAATCTATATTATGCCAGGTGGGTTGTGAGGTGGTTTGATTGTTCACACTCATATTGAGACCTCGTGTAATTCGTGGTGCTGTGAGAGCAGGATGGCTCTCGAGATACAGGTCATTTATCGCACCGTAGTTGTGCTTGAGTTTCGTAGCATATGGCGTTATCCGTCTACCCAGGATTTGTATTACGCACTTCGAGTGCTTGTGGTTGATATTAAGGTATTTCGTAGTTATAAGCCTTTTAGCTCGGTAAATATTTTCTTATAGATAATTATGTGTGGATTGGGTGGCACGCCGCCACGAGTCTATTGTTTAGATCGGATGGCACGCCGCCATGGATATCATGGTAGGATCAGGTTGCACACCGCAACGGTATCATGGTTGAATCGGGTTGCACGCCGCAACAGTGTGATGTTGAGTACAATATCCCATACCTATTATGTTTATTGCTTCTCATTTTTTGAGAAAAGTTCATAGTATCTTTTCGGTTGTTTAAATTAGTTACGTGGGTTGAGTAGTTCTTTCCAGAGTTCGTTCCCTTATGTATCACATTCGAGTTTTAGCTTATTGACGCATTGTGGCATTATATGAGACTTTTGGTAGTGTTTGAGGTGGCTTATTGTGTGAGCAGCTTGTACTGGGTGAGACGATATTATTGGACCTGGGATCAGCGCGATCAGATTTATATGTGGCATATTTGAGAGCAAATATCGTTCTTTGGTTCATAATGATGTAATGGTCCTAATCAGGAGGAGAGACTCAATGATTTGTTGACAATAGTTGGATATGAATTTCTACACTTCTCTTCCGTCATGGCAGTATTGCAAGAATTGGAACATGACTTATATGTGTCATGGGGTGTGTTGAGGGCATCATATTTGTGGAAATTGTGGCTATCGTTGTTAGAGGGTATTCTTATGGTCAGGTGAATTATGCAGTGCATGGGGTGGATTTAGAACAGGTATACAATCATGTATTGGTACATTGGGTAGTGATGGGTACGGTGTTTGTATGTTGGAAACAGACCTGGTAGTGGATTTTAGATGTTAGAATTTGGCTCTAAGACTTATTTGACTAAATGAAAGGGAGAAATTACAGGTTTGCTTGAGTTGATGTGCTCAGTTGGATTATGGTAGCACGGGAAGGTGCAAGAGGTGTTAACCAGTGATTTTGGACATCTCCGGAGCAGTTCTTAGCACGTTCGAGGACGAACGTATGTTTAAGTGGGAGAGAATGTAACAACCCAACCGATCGTTATGAGCTCTAGCTCGTCGTTCGGCGGGTTGAGGCCTTGAGCAGCTTCACTTCTAGTATTATGACTTGTACGCGTGGTCAAAATTGAATTTCGGGAAGTTCAGAGTTGATTTGGAAAGAGAATTCTAATTTCGGAAGCCTTAAGTTGGTGGAATTGACTAAAGTGTGATTATTGAGTAAAATCTCAGAATCGGGATTTGAAGGTTCCAACATGTTCGTATGATGATTTTGGGCTTGGGCGTATGTCTAGATTGGGTTTTGGATGACCCGGGAGCGTTTCAGCGCCTATTGTGGAAGTTGGCAATTTGGAAGTATTTCATAAGTTTGGGTTGAGGTACATTTCAAGCTTCTCGATGTCCAATTGGGATTCTTAGTCTAGGAGTAGTTTTGTATGGTGATTCTGGTATTGGGAGCGCATCCGGAATTGGATTTGGAGGTCCGTAGGTCATTTCGGGATCATTTTGCAGAAGTTAAAGATTTGAAGGTTTTTGAGAAGTTTGACCGGGAGTGGACCTTTTGATATCGGAGTTAGATTCCGATTTCGGGAGTTGAAGTAGGTCCGTAATGTCGAATGTGACTTGTGTGCAAAATTTGAGGTCAAATGGACGTGATTTGATGGGTTTCAGAATCGAATGTAGAGGTTTGATGTTCTCAAGTTCATTAAGCTTGACTTGGGGTGCAATTCATGATTTTGATGTTGTTTGATGTGATTTGAGGCCCCGATCAAGTTCGTATTATGTGTTTAGACTGGTGTGGGTGTTTGGTTAGGAGCCCCGGGAGCTCGGATGAGTTTCGGAGTAGCTTCAAAGTGTTTTGTGAAGAAGTTGGATTGTTGATTCTGGTGTGTTCGCATTTGCGAAGAAGTGTTCGCATTTGCGAAGCTGGGCTGCTGAGGCAAGGGATCGCATTTACGAAGCCATGATCGCTTTTGTGAAGCCTGAAGAGTTCGCATTTGTGGACTCTGTATCGCATTTGCGATGGAGGCCAGGTTTGTCAGGGGTCGCATTTGCGAAACCCCTGTCGCAAATGCGACATCTGCGACTCGAGCCATGGGTTTTTTATTCTGAGACTTAGCTCATTTCCCTCATTTCCCCATTGGACTTAGCCAGTTTTTGAGAGAATTTCGAGAGGTGGTTCCGTCATCATCAAGAGGTAAGTGATTTCTTCTAATTGTGAGTTAAATACAAGGTTTATATATATATATATATATATATATATATATATATATATATATATATATATATATATTTAGACATGAAAATTTGGGGTTTTGAAGGAATACCTAGAAAGTGGTATTTTTGGATTTTGACCATGAAATTGGACATGGAATTTGGAATGAATTATATATTTGAGTTCGTGGTGTTATGGGTAAAGTTTATCTTCAAAAATTTCCAGAATCCTGGCACGCGGGCCCGGGGTGAATTTTAGGGATTCTTCAAATTGGGTTAGAAAATCACCTTAATGATTAGGATATGAACTCTTGAGCATGTATTGATTATTTTCTACATCATTTGACTAGCTTCGGGTCGTTTGGCTCCGAGTTGAGGATTGAAAGCACAATTTTGGACCGGAAAGTGAGCTTTGAGACGAGGTAAGTCTCCTGTCTAACTCTGTGAGGGGGAAATTACCTAGGTGATATATTTGATGTGTGCTACTTGTTGTCGGGGCTACGTACACGCAAGGTGACGAGAGCCCGCACTTAGCTACATTCATGTTATTGTCTGGGTAGACTTAGGTTCACATCATTTTGTAGTTGTACTGTTTGAGTAGTTTATAAATTCCCCTGATTTACATTCTATTGAGACTAGACTTGCTAATGTAGAGACTTCACAGGTTCATGGTTAGCCATCGGATATTACTCCTCCTCTTACGGCATGTCTCCGATATATATATATATAGATGTGTGTGTGTGTGTGTGTTTATTGTAAAGGTTTTCATAAAAGAAACTTCAACTCACACGTTTATTCGTGGGTGGGGTCAAGGACCCATCAAAGCTTCTTACTCTAATGGGATCGGGCCGTTCTCCTCGGCAGGAATTATGAACAATGCTCTCATGAGAGCGGGTCGTTCACTTCGGCAGGTTAATAGATGAATCTATGATTCGCGCCGTTCGACCCTCGGCAATGCACATTTTTATTATTATGTTGGATCGGGTCATACACCTCGGCATTTCCTATATCATATCCTCATGAAATCGTGTGTAAAACTTGGCAAGAATCCAGTGTATCTGTACGTTCCCGAATCTGAATTATGGTAAGAAACTCGACGAGATTCACTATATATATATATATATATATATATATGCTCATGTTAAGGAGGAAATTTCTAATAAAGAGCTTGAGTTCCTCGTGAAGAGAGGGATTTGTACTACGTGATTTATACTTGTTTATTTCATTTATGTACCATGCCTCATACTTACTTATCTCTTTACCGTACCTTATGTTATTGGACCACTAGTGAGTGTTGATGTCGACCCCTCGTCACTACTTCTCTGGGGTTAGGCTAGATACTTATTGGGTACACGTTGCTTACGTACTCATACTACACTTGCTGCACATTTTTGTGCAGGTACATATATGTCTAAAGGCCCTGTGAGAGAAGAGGTGTGTATACATGCGGGGACCTAGGTGAGTTCACCTCCATTTTTCAACCCGCAGCCAACAGAGTCTCCTTCAAGGTATTTACATTTTCCTGTCCAATTTGTATTCCCGGCAGCTGTTGTATTTTATTTCATTTTTCCTAGTTAATGCTCATGCACTTGTGACACCGGATTTTGGGATAATTATGGGTTGTTTGGTATTGAAGTTGTTAAAAGTATTGTTATTTACCTTGTAAATCCCCATGCTTTACTATTTAAATTGAAGGAAAAATATGATTTCAAAAAATAATAAAATGAGAAACCAATCAAGTATTTATTTTTGGCTTGCCTGACAGTGGTTTTCGGCACCATCACGACCTTAATGAATTTTGGGTTGTGACAAACATTAAAGGAATTTGTGTTCATGCCTGTACCTAGAGTACCAAGACAACAAACATAACCCTTTGGTGATGGTAGTGAGCATGAAAGTGACCCTGTTTTAATGCCTAAGATTATTTATGAAGATCAAACAAGACTACTGATGAGGCAGAATCAATTGACGTCAGATGAGACAAAAGTGATCTCTTTCAGAGGAGATCATACTGGTTTCAGCTATCCCACTGATCTTCCTTACTCACCTACTAAGCTCGCTTGGAAAGGTAAAGAAGCAGTGACTGGAAATCAATTGGAAGTGGCAAGACAAAAGCAAGTTGCATAGTTGAAGAGCAGAAAACTGAATGGGAACTCACAAATCTAGGAATCTTGGTTGGTGTAGGTAGTTGCAAATCTGGCAAGACTTGTTTAATGTGTTTTGATGTTAGTTATTTCAAACGCTATGATATCAGTAAACATGTTTTGGTTTTAGTAGTTGTAAAACTAATATTACAGTAGTTTATTTTATGTCCAACAGTTCTGGCAGTAGTTTTAGTTGTTGTAAAATTAATATTACAGCAGTTTAGTTTGCATAACAATGTTGTTTAATATGCAGTGGTGTTTGCACAACAGTTTAGTTTGTCAGCAGTTTAGTTTGCTCAACAGTTCTGATACTACTGATTCTGTCCAAAAGTTATGCTCATTCTGTATTGTGCACAACAATTTAGTTTGCACAACTATGGTTGTTTAATATGCAGTGGTGTTTAATATGCAGTGGTGTTTATTTTAGTATATATTATGCTCTTTGGTGTACCCAACAGTTTACACAACAGTTTACGCCACAATTTAGTTTGCTAGGCAGTTGGTTTTAGTATGTATTGTGCTCTTTGGTGTAGTTTGCACAACAGTTTAGTTTGCTGGGCAGTTTAGTTGAACTGATGTGATAAGTTGAACTTCACATGATTTAGTCATTGCATACAACAGTTTCACATTCAATAAGGGGCACACAGTTAAATTTTATCAAATATGGAGCACCAAACAAGCAAATCATTGCTCTTATCTGGAAAGTCGTCAAACCAAATTCCTCCTCAATCACCAACTCGGTAGACAAGCAAATCAATACTCTCAATTCAGTTTTGTAAGTTCATGGTGTAAAATATTTTCATATCCAAATGTAAATAAAGAAAAAAAATACACATAACAAACCAGATAAACCAACTTAAAATCACTTTGTCATCCTTATAACTAAACTAAAATATTACAACAACATACTAAACCAACATACATTAAATTTTATCAAATATGGAGCACCAGACAAGCAAATCACTGCTCTTATATGGAAAGTCGTCAAACCAAATTCCTCCTCAATCACCAACTTGGTAGACAAGCAAATCAATACTCTCAATTCAGTTTTGTGAGTTCATGGTGTAAAAATATTTTCATAGCCAAATGTAAATAAAGAAAAAAAATACACATAACAAACTAGATAAACCAACTTAAACTCACTTTATCATCCTTATAACTAAACCAAAATATTACACCAACATACATTCATTTCATCATCCCTATAACTAAACCAAAATACTATAACAACATATTAAAATAAAATACATTCACTTCATCATCCCTAAAACAACCAAAGTAAATAATAAAGCCCATGAAATCAAAATGATAGTTCTCATCTTCTTCACTTTGACCTCTAAATTACTAGCTTTTTCAGCTTCCACAAGTTTAAATTGCTCCATTTCGTCAAGTTTCATCTTCAAATCCTGCCTTTCAATCGTGATAACATCTTCCATTTCATCAAACAAGTCCTTAGAGTTATTTCTTTCGGCTTTAACATCCTACATTCCTCAACTTTCATCTTCATAGGGCCCTTTTGAATCATCGTAGCTTGTTCCATGTCATAAACTTTATTCCTCAAATTGTTCCTCTCAACCATAGCAACATCAAGTATAGTTTTTAAATCTTTGATTACCACCATCGCTCGATGAGGGAGCTCTTCATCAATCAATTCAAAAAATCTTCAAGAACAAACTTACATCATATCAGAAGTTTTAGTGAAAATATTAGTCATTTTTTGTACATAAACACTAAAAATCAAGAACCATCTCAAACAAAAACTCTGCAAATCATGACCTAATTCGATAAAATAAGATGAATCAAATAAATCCACCAAAAGAAAAATAAACTTAAAACTAACCTTGGATCATGGACATTTGTATAACCTTCTCCCGACATTGGTGTCTGACCAAGCCGTAAAATATAGTGCAATCAATCTGCAATGACACCTTCTTGCATATTGAATTTCATGCGCATTCACAGATAAATCAGACGAAAATGGAAATTTTTAAAATTGGGGAACAATGATAATTGAGGTTTTGGGAATGAGCGACTATCGATATAAGAACAGATAAAATAAGAAGAGAGATCTGTTTATGTGGATGCCATATCAGCTACTTAATGTTTCTGGGAAGGCTTATGTGGTCATCCGTTCTACTGAAGGAATTATTGACCCAGCTTGCTAATGTAGAGGATTTTAATGGCTCAGTTTGCTAACGGAGGAAAAAATTGAGCTATATCCAATAGTTTAAGGATATTATTGGACCTTTTTCTAAGTATTTAAGTATTCTTTTTGGTAGTAATTATTGATTTCATTTTCTGCGGAGCCAAAAACAGAAAATATTTTGTTTTACCATAATTTTTGCAATCAACCTTTTATTTAGTTGATAAACATGTTCATTTATGATTGCTTATATATATTTTTAATTCTATCGTGCGGATTACACAAATTGCGTTTTAATTTAATGATATAAATATTTCTCTTATTAAATGCATTACTATTACCATTAGGATTGATAATCAAATGTTCAGGAAAAATCAAATCATCTTTTATTGTATGCACTTATTCATTTCCGACACGAAGCAAGAAGATACTGAATACTGCATCTGTTCTTACTTTATATTTCTTGTCAATTTGATATTTTTCATTTGATGCTAAAAGTATAACTTTGGCAAACTAGCTTTTACAGTATCTACTTTTGTCGAGTTTGGAACTACTGGTAGTACTTGACATAAATTACCTCCCAAACCATTAATTTCACCAAACGGTTCATCAATATCCAATATATCTCTAGAATTTCGTTTGACACTTAGCCATAAGTGCTTCATCCCATGTTATCAATTTTGCTTTCCTTATAAATTTAGCACCATTACTCTACTTTGATATATTTGTGATGGTTATTTAAGTTGTTTGAAGAGGTGTATCAAATCTAAGGTGGGCGGCCTCACAATAAAATCGTTATTGATATGATATTTGCAAATAATACATGACATAGAAATATTATTTCGATTCCGCCAGAGGCATCTACAAAGAATAATCCCGTTATAGCAAAGTCAACTCTTTATAATATAGTCTTGAAATCTTGTTCTTGTCTAGGATTTAGCTTTGATTGTGCTTTCTCAGACACATGTATAGCATTTTGATTCTTAATAATATAATAATCTTTTTGCTTTGTGTCTTAACGCTCTTTTTATGGAATAAATTTATGTACCCTAATTTTTTTTTTTAACTTGAATAAGAATTGTACTCATATGATGAATTTAAAAAAATAATTGAATTGGATTCTCTTGCTAAATAATTAATTAAAAGAATTAATTATTTGATTTTAACATTAAAAATAATTTATTATACGTTGATTCAGATCTCAATATTAGTTCATATCTTGTTTTAAATATTTAATCTTAACTATAATTATATCTACCATAAATTTTATTTTCAAAGAGTAAAAGATTGATATGAAATTTCATCTTAGATCTTTATATCTGTAGAACCATTAGTATTTAGTGGTATTGACTCTTAACTACCATTTTTTTCTCTTTATCATACATTTATATTCTCAAATATTTTCTTAGTTGTTGTTTAATAATTAGGTATTTTTTAAAATTACATGAGAAATTGATTAAAAAAATATTATTTGAGTAGAAAAATAATTCAAATATAATATAAAAATATATTATCATTGGGGTATTTTTTTTCTCAATTACAACTCTTTATGAAGTTCATATGATATTACTTTTTTTGTATTGGACATTATGGAGTGGTAATATATTGCCAATACGGAGGATTCTGATAAAATTAATTTTATTAAACCTTCTTACATATTTTTAATAAGAATTTAATAGATAAATTTTATTAATTTTAAAATCTTAAATATTAAAAATTAACATAGAAGGTATTTTAGTCCAATAAATAAGTTATTGCAGTTATGTCATTTTCCTATGATTTCTTCCGTTTAATACTTCAGGGGTATTTTGGTATATTAATATTGTATTTATGCTTTTATAATAATATAAGCTCTCTTTTTTTTCTAAAAGGATTTGGCCATTATAATATATTCTCAAATTAAATTAGTAATAGGACATTATAATCCGTTTTCAAATTAATTTAGTAATATGAATTTTTAAGAAGTATATCCTAAAAGTAATAGGATTACTGTAACGACCCCACCGGTCGTTCCGAGAGTTTAGCCCGTTTTCCCCATTTCTGCTTCATTACTTGTGTGGTTCATCTCTTTTTGTGTGGTGTTGGGTTGGGTTGGTTGGCTTGGGTTCAGAGTGGTCGTGGTGAGAATTAAGGCACTTAGCCTCTTAAATGAGCTTAATAGTTGGAAAAGTCAACAGAGAGTTGACTTATAAGTAAACGACCTCAGAATGCGGATTTTATAGCTCGGATAGCTTCTTAGGTGATTTGGGACTTAGGAGTTTGTTCGGAATATGGTTTTGTTGTCCGGAGTAGAATTAGGCTTGAATTGGCGAAATTGAGTTTTTGGCGATTTTTGGTCGGCAGTGAAAATAGGCTATCGGGGTCGGAATGGAATTCCGTAAGTTGGAGCAAGTTCGTAATGTCATTTTGGATATGTGTGCAAATTTTCAGGTCAATCAGATGTATTTTGGATGGTTTCAGCATCCTTGGTGAAATTTAGAAGTTTTAAAGTTCATAGGCTTGAATTTGGGGTGATTTTAGTGTTTTTGTGTTGTTTTTGGTTTTTTGAAGGCGACTAAGTTTGAATGAGGTTATGGGAATTGTTGGTATTTTTGGTTGGGGTCCCGAGGGGCTCGGGTTGATTTCGGATAGCCTTCGGGGAGTTTGGAGTTGGAGAAATGCAACATAAATTGTTGTCCTTCTGGTGTGGCCGCACCTGTGGAAAGGAAGCCACGGGTGCGATGGCCGCAGGTGCGGACAAGGAGCGCAAGTGCGGAACTCGGTCAGGCTGAAGAAGATCGCAGGTGCGAGACTTGGACTCCGCAGGTGCGGAAATGGCCCTTTAAGTGAATTCTCGTAGGTGCGCACCTGGGACCGCAGGTACGAGAAAAGGATCGCAGGTGCGGTCATCGCTGGGCAGAACATATAAAAAAGGCCCTTAGCGAATTTTGGTCATTCTTTCACCATTCTTATTCGGGTTTGAAGCTTTTGAAGGGTTTTTGAAGAGGGAAATCGATATATCTTCATTAAGGTAAGGATTTTGGACTTAAAACTTGTTTATATATGATTAAAGGTCCGATTAATGGTGAAAATTGGGGAAATCAGTGTTAAAAATGGGTAATTAGGGCTTGTGATTTAGAGACCTTAAAATGGGAATTTGAGGGGTCATTTGGACTTCGATTTCAGTGTTCATGGTAGGTATGGACTCGTGGGAGGATGGGGATTCTTGTGGTGTAAATTTCATCGAGTTCCGAGATGTGGGCCCGAGGGTCGGGTTTGGACAATTTCGGGATTTTTGAGTAAATTTGATAATTTTCAAATGGGTTTCATTCCTTGGCATATATACTGATATGAATCTGGTTTTTGGTAGATTTGGAGCACTCGGAGGCCCAGTCTAGAGGAATTAAGGGCTAGGTTTTAGCCGATTTTGAGGTAAGTAACGTTTCCAAACTTGGTTCTAAGGGTTCGAAACCCCGAACTACTTAATATGTGATTAGAATTGGTGACGCACATGCCAAGTGACGGGTGTGCGGGCGTGCACTATGAGACTTATGACCTGGTTCATCCCATGGCACCGGTTAGTGATTATTACCTGATGATATTTGTGCTTCTATTAATGTAGTAATTGTGAACCTGTTAGAAATCATGTTAAGTATAAATGTTAGGCTTCACGCCGAAAACGTTGAGACCCCGAGTGGTCGTATATTACTGTCTCATTTTGTGATTATTTGATTTCATATACTCAGTCCTGTTATAATATATCACTTCATATCTCAGTCTCAGTATTGTTAATTATATGCATACTTATCATTGTTTCGGGCTGATGGAGGCATCTGTGATCCATGTGAGTGAGACTGGAGAGTAATGACTGAGGTCGAGAGCCTGTTATTGAGACAGTTATGAGATCGTATTGAACACCACAGCGATACTAAATCATGCCTTCGTTGTCTTGATATAGCGCTTGGGTACTAGGGCCCCTCCGGAGTCTTTACACCCCCAGTGAGCGCATAGATGTTGAGGGATGGATTTTCCCTGAGCATGGATCGTGTCCGAAGTGGATGTTATGTGAGGGATGAATCGTCCCTGGACATGGATCTTGTCCGAGTGTTGTATTCCGGAGATGGACTTTCTTTGTGGGGCTGGATTGGACTTTTTCCTTAGTACGGAGTGACTACGGTCACCGATGGTTATGTACCTTCCGGGATGGGCATTCCTTCGGCCTGAGAGCCATATACAGTACTGAGTGGACTGTTGTGTGAGGGTTGTGAACATTATGTGCATATCCACGCTGGTTTCATACAATTTTTCTTTATGATGACATGTAGAGTATACTGGCATACTTTGCATATTTACTCGTTTTAATAAACTGTTAGCATGTCTAATTTCTGTATACTGTCTACTGTAAATTCTGAGGTTTAGTCCGTCACTATCTCTCAGCCCATAGTTTGGGTTCGTTACTTCTGAGTTGATGTACTCACGTTACCCGCTGCACCTTGTGTACAGATCCAGGTACACCGGGACCCAGTAGTGGATACTGAGCAGCTGCCAGAGTTTCATTGGAGTTGTCGAGGTAGCAGCTGGCGATCGCGACCTCGTCTTCTCTTTCTTATTCTACTTGTTGTTCTTTATTTTGAGACCATATTGTCCATTTCTCCTTTTCCTTGCTTTATGTTATAGTAGCTCATGACTGAGTGACACCAGATCCGGGGTTGAAGATTTTAAAATTTTGTTTAAGATATTGTTTCAAAACTTCAGATTATTAGTATTATCAATAATGTCGTTTAAAATTATATTTTTACTGAAAATTAAATTTAGCTTAAATAAAGTGGGCGGCTTGCCTGGTTCTACGACATGCGCCATTACGACTCTGAAATCGGGTCCTGATAATTACTTGACTAAATATATTTACTTATTCAATTTTAATTATATGAGTTAGATGGCTGAAAAGTAATTATTCTAATAGAATTCTTAAAATTTAATCATGTAGGATTCTTAACGTGTAGTATTATATCCTAAAACTAAAATAGGATTTATAAGGCTAATATCTAGAATTCTGATCATGTCCTTTTATTATGAATTATTATGCTTAATATTATAATGTTATTTTTTAAAACCGCATTGTATGCTTTTATAATAATAAAGATTAAGAGTTCAACTTTTAGCCTTAATTAACAATAAAATTGACCATATTAACCTTAATTTGTTCATTTGAAATATACTCCCTCCGGTCCACAATAAACGACCATTTTACCTTTGGTACACTCATTAAGGAAAAACGAACTCCTAGAAAAATAAATATACTCACTAAATTAAACTTAATTAATTATTACTTTGATACATTGGAATACGTAAATAAGGGCAATTTTTAAAAAAATAAAATTAATTCCTTCTTGATTATGTAAATGAATATTTATTTTGGATCAAAGTAAAAAGTTAAAGTGGTCACTTACTCCCAGGCTCTTTATTCTAAGGATATTTTTGAATAAATTTTTTTAATTCTTTCTTGATATATGTAAAAATCAAATATTATGAATCTCAAAATAAAGGACAAAAAATTAAATAAAGTGGACCGGAGGGAATAAGAATAATAATTTGGTTAACTTATGTGGACAATAATAAGAATATCCTAAAAAAATTATACTACAGTAATATATTTCTTCCCCGTAGAAATAAAAATGCATCCTCCTCCGGTTCGTACGTTGTTTTGTCAGACGTAGGACAGAACAAAAGATACTTGACGGATTTAAGAACTACTGCACTTTAACGTTCGGTTATTACTGCGATCTTAAAGCAGTTCAATTTGGTGTTGGCTAATTATCTATTGTCAGAGTGATATGGCCGATGCTTATTGGCGGGTCACGGACGGCCGGATACAGCCGGCTTCTCTTCCTCCGGTCGCCGGAAAACGCCCTCGGACCGAATATGGTACCAACTTCCACTCCCTATCTCTTCAAACTCTTTGAAATGAAAATTTTTGTCAATTTGTTTTACTCCCTTGTTCTCTTTGGAATTGACAAAAGCTAGGGTTTTTCCTTTTACTCAGTCAAAAACTTACTTTTGAGGATTTTTTTTTGTGCTTTAAGGGGAAACATTAGGATAGCAATTGAAAAAAAAATGCTTCTTTAAGGATGTATTTCGTAGAAGTAAGAGGTGCAAGTAAAAAATTGTGATCTTTTGTCATTTGTCGGCCTAAATCTGATGGTCCCCGGAAAAATGTGTCAGCAGTTTTTTAAACCTTGAACATATCTTTTGTTTTCTAATTAAGAGGAGAATTGGACAAAAATCTTCTCTAAGTAGCAGACTTGGCTTTCATTTATGTTCTCTATTGTTGATGCTGACAATGTTTGAACATCATCTTGCCTAATTTAAATTACCACTTTCTCGTTTCTTTGTGTGTGTCTTCTACTAGCAAAACTATGAGGGTTATCTGAGTTATTGCCAACTATCTCTTTTCAAGATGGAATACTGTCATTTTATGTTGTCAATTCATAGATATTTCAAGTCGTCCTGAGATGCCTGGTTATTATGGCCGCAATGGTGAACAAGGAACCCATCATGCCATTAGGGATACAGATCCTATTGAGGCATCATATGAACAATACTTGCGAAGTGGGGTACTTAATATTTACCTCTTTGCGTGTTTATTTCTTTTTATGCTTGTTTCCGTGACTATGTTTTTGTCTAACATATTGCTAACAACTTTATCAGCAAACTTCCTCCTTTGCTGGTGGTGAATCTGCAAGATCCATGGGTAATGGAGTAACTAGTCATCCTATTGATGATCCGCGTGTTATGGGTATTGTGGGATCAGAAGCAGTTGTTGCTAAAAGCAGGACCATTGGGATGGGAGGTTTTAGACCAGAAATTCCTCTTCCTCCTAATGCTAGCAGTACATTGTTTGTTGAAGGGTTGCCAGCTAATTGCACCCGAAGAGAGATGTCACGTATCCTTCTGTAATCTGCTTCTCCATTTAACTACTTTTCTTACGGTGCTAGTTCTTTCCTTGACTTCACTTTGCAGATATATTTCGACCATTTGTAGGTTACAGAGAAGTTAGACTTGTGATCAAAGAATCACGACACGTAAGAACATAGTTATATATTTCTTTCTAGTCGTAGTTCTATTATGATGTTTTCTTAGGAATTCTGCCCCATCAACTTATGTAGCCAGGAGGGCATCCCTTGGTTCTTTGCTTTGTCGATTTTGTGAGTCCAGCCCATGCAGCTACTGCAATGGATGCCTTACAAGGTGAGCTGTCCACACCTGCTATTGGTAACATTAATCTTGTGGCTGATTTCGCTGTAGGCTTGAAGTATATTCAGTGTTCTATATCCTTCCGTCTTTCTGGGAAGCCTGTAAAAATGGCTACAAAAATTAAGGCTACAACAGTTAAAAGGTGTCTTTTGCTTATCCAAGAAAAAAAGGCTTCAGAAAATAATAACTGTAAGAAACAATTAGGTTACAACATTAGAACTATCTGGCATTTAAGTTTGGCTGTGATGGACTTGAAGGTAATGAATTTATTAAAAACAGAAAAAGAAAAAGTCAGCAAGTTTCCCCGTCAAGTGTGTGAACATGACTGTTTATATTTTACTCTTAAGGCTCTCTAAAAATTAGCTTAAATGTTGGTGGCACTTTTATGATCAGTTAGGTGTTTGCTCACGTAATTTCGCGAGATACTTCTAATTGTAGACTCTTTTGGTGTTTGCTCTCTTTATTTGACCACTTGCATCTGAGACTTGTAACTTATGTTTTTCTAGCATGAAAAATTCTCCTGCCATTCCTGCGAAACACAAAAGGTTCTATAGACAAAAATGGCTATGTAGCCCTAATTTAACAAATTCCATACATATGTTTTGTCTCATTCCTTCCCATCCCTTGCACGTCTGCGGTCGAATTGAAGGCCAAAAGTGATGGTTTTGCCAAAAGCACCTGAAATGGAGTACAAGTGTCAGTTTTTATTTTTTCTCTCTGACTTTATACTTGCAATTCATAAAATTGATGCCTCCATTCCTTCAACAAAAATAAACAATATCTTCCCCCAAAGTTGGTTAACCAGTAATGTTTCCTTTGTTTTTTTTTTTTGGGTGGGGGTGGGGTAGGGGGTGGATGCTCCATCGTGGTTTGTCTATTCCTTCTTTTACCTCTTTTTCGAAATGTCCATTACAATGCGTGGCCTTTATAAGCTAATCTGGAGAGTGACATCCCTTTCCTGATTCTTTGTAATCCTTAGTTTCTAGATCCCTTACTCTCACTTATACATATGCCATCTCCTTATAAATGCAAAACTGGGTCTAGCATTTTCTTGTTTTTTTGGTTTGTTAGAACACTTCAAAATACTTTTCCAAAGATTCTTTAGATGTGACATGCATTCTTCATTGTTGAATATTGGGTTCTCAAAATTTCTCAGAGAGAAGCTTCAACAAAATGTAGGATTAGTAACTTCAAATAACTATAACGTTGCATTTGAGTGTTGAGGAAATCGTAGCTTTTAAAATTGAGCTAATCTTACTGCGAGTTGCTGTTTCTGGATAAATGCCGAGTGCTTAAATTCAATTATAAATGGTATCCCTCCTGCTGCTCGGTCAAGGGGGAAAATACAATCTTCTTTATGATTTTCTAAGGTGTAAAGTGCTTTCAACTGATTGAGGACCCAAAAGAAGACACATGCATGTGGTGGAAACTTGATGTTTTTTCCCCGTTTTGGCTCATTACTCTTCTGGGATTGCTTTAAGGGAAGCATTGCTTGGGATTACTTGCTTGCAATGCATTTTGATTTAAAATTGATCTGCTCTTTAGACTTTTCACCAGTGGTTTAGTTTGTCAAATGTTTTGAAAGTTCATGGGTTAGAGCTACAGTAGTCCAATTGAGATAAATCTTAATGCAGCCGATCTGTAATTCAGTATTCTACTTGAAGAAACTGGAGAATGGATTCCCCCCTGGAGAATGTTTTAATTAAATACAAATAAACTCAAAGTTTTAACTCCCCATTGAGAGGTTTTTTATGGGGTTTGTCCACTTTTAGCCTCCAGCTACATCTCAAGACTCGACCTACAAATTTTAAAGGAGACATCAAATTTGTTTGGTTGGTGCAATTTTTGTGATGTAAATGATATAATTCAATTTTTGTATTTTGTGGGCTCTAACTTAATTTAAGAGCCAGGGATGCCCTTTAATGAAATCTTTACTTTATAAAGAAAAGACAAATTTTAACGGAGACGGGATCCGGATCATCTGTCTAAAAAAGCCATCTGATATATCGAGTCTGATAGTTGCCGTTGTCGATTACTAGACCGGTCAAAAAAATTAGGTCTCCGCATTTATCTTGCCTCAAACAAGCAGAGAGTGGTCAAGTTATTCAGTTCTTCTGTAGTTTGTTATCTTGTTTCTTTGAGTGACTTGCATGTTAACACTTTTTCCTAGTAGTTGGACTTCCATAAAGGTAAAAAGAGATTTGTACAAGTACTGTCTGTAGCTTTGCCAGGGTTTGAGTTGCATGATCTGGTGAGTTCTAATTGCAAATTTGATGGGTTGGTCGCGTGCTTTAATTTTTATTATAAAGTGATCCTCTGCCAATTTTGGGACATTGAACTCTAAATCACATGTTTGTACGTCTGTACCTAATTCGTCAATGATGTGTGCTGTGTCAGATAGTAAACTCTAATCTTGCAGGTTATAGATTCGACGACCATGACCGTGATTCGGTCAACTTAAGGCTGCAATATGCTCGCCATCCTGGTGCTAGGTCAGGTGGCGGGCATCGCACAAGACGTTGAATTATGCGTCTTTACAGGTGATACGCTTGACTTCTGTGCACTTGACCCTCTATTACTAATGATGAAAGGCTACGCTACAAAATTCATCGATCGAGCTAAATTGTGGAATGACCCTTACTGTGTAGGACCAACTTGACTTTGGAGTTACGTATTTAGATGTTACGCCAGCTTTTGCAGTTTCGTGTACTACACCTCTCTCTGGAAGGGTTTCATTAGGACCGGCCTTTTCTATTTGCACGGGAAGGAATGGTAGTTGGATATTAATATTTAGCTTCCCTTTCCGCGTCAATGTTGGTGTCGTCTTTTGCTGAGGACGGATGTTGTTATATTTCATCCCCCGATAGATGAAGATGATTGTTTTATCTGGCGGTTAGGATGTTACTATACCGTTGTAATGATAAATGGGAGGTGCTGCCTACTAATTTTTAGAGTTGCTTGTTTGATCATGCGGTAGATTGTTCGAATTCATCTTTAGATTTGCTAAACAACTTATTATGACATAGCCATTAGCCCATTTCAGGGTTCTGTTTGATGAGCTATTGATTTCTGCTTTGATTGATGACAGAAATGCTTAGTGTTCTGTGTCGATATTGGATCCATTTAGGTAATGGAAGAAATTCGCAGGAGTAAGGGGAAACAATCTCCTTCCATTTGGCAATTCTTTGTTAGCATGTCTGCACTTTCCCTTGGTGTATAATTTGTTCATGGTTTGGTCACATTTCTTCAACTAATTTGGAGTCTAGTACTCAGGAACTGTGCTTCAAGAGTCCAAGGGTCCTCTAGCATTTGCTCATATCATAAGATTTCGTAGACTGTGAAGACGAGGGATCTATTCTTCAATCATGTATTGTCATCAATGCATATACTACAACTATTTTTTGGTTTCTTCATTTGTTGCATATTAGTGCTCTTCAAAAATCTGCAGATGGAATTTGGTACCATTTCTTAGTTTATAGTTTAATTTATATTAGGTGATGCTGGATCTGTTTGTTTAGTGTGTTCACAGTTGTAGAGCGGAGGCTGCCAAATTATATCATGTGTTTGTATGGATGACACATAATGCTGCTTGAAGGTTGCGCAGCATGCGTATTCCATCTCAAAGCACCTGTTGTCACCAATTTACACGTAATCATGTTGAATACAGTAGATGTATCCTTGAGTTTTTATATTCTCTAACTTATTTTCACAAGTTTTGACATTCTCATGTATTCTTGCTTTAAAACCAAGAGCGGGACGCTACGAAGGAATATTTGATAAAAGAAAATTTTATGTTAATATTACATTCTTAGGTTTGCTGCCCTCGGCAGACAAATTCTATGGGCAGAAGGCCCAGAAACGTATTCTACATAGTCTTGGCACTCATTTGCTTTCTGCGTGTAGTTCATCAAATAGAATAATGAAGCCTGGAATATTGATTGTCTATTTTACAGCCCTTGATGGTTTCAACACATATCATTGATTCTTTTAAAAAGAAAAAAGAAATAACAGTAAAAAAAACTAAACTTCAATCTTAAGTTAGTTATGGTTAGCTATATGAATATCTTACCATCTATTCTGCTTCATTTAAAACAAACAGATGGGAAAAAGGAAAAAAAACGAGCAAATTATGTTATATACCTATTCTACCAAAAAAAATTACCCGCCTTTACCTATTTTAGAAATAACTACAATATGTAGTTATGCAACCAAAAGTAATTACCCGTTAATCCTTCTTCCTATTTTGTCTTGTTAAAGCTAACTTTTCTCTTCATTTCTTCTTTCTTCTCTTCTCTTTTTCTCCGCTCTTTCTATTTCTTTTGGCAATATCCCTATATTTTTTCATTGGATATCTGATTTATCTACCTCTTTCTCCTTTCTTTATCATTTGTCCCACAAAAAAAGGTTAAAAAAGAAATATATATAAAAAACGAACAAAAATTTCTAAGGTTTCAGTTTGCTATAAATTTGTGAATTTGTATATGTAATCACAAATTATGATTGTCGAAGCTCTGTGTGGCAAGTTTTGGTCGTATTCGCCTTTATCTATTTCACTTTAGAGTTTGACCATCTAATTCATTTAATTATTAGTACAAATTTAAGCGGTATTGTGACAAG
This sequence comes from Nicotiana paniculata, assembly GCA_005239505.1. Classification (NCBI taxonomy): domain Eukaryota; kingdom Viridiplantae; phylum Streptophyta; class Magnoliopsida; order Solanales; family Solanaceae; genus Nicotiana; species Nicotiana paniculata. Next base: position 46,926 of record ML364595.1, read on the forward strand.
ATATGTGTTTGTTTGGAGTATTTTGATGTTGAAATTATTGGGTGTTGTTAATTGATGGTAGATTATGGTGCTAATGCTAATTTTTGGAGATTTATTATCAGAAAATCTAGTTCACCATTGAAAGAACTTAAAGCTTAAAACTCATAAAGAATGTTTGTTGAGTTTGTTGTTGTTTCAACTCGATGCTGACCAAAATGTGATTGAAATGTTGATCAGAGGTTATGGCAAAACTTTGAGTCAACTTGATGAAAATTTTGGAGATATATTTTTGAATTTTGGATTAAAATTGAGTTGAACTAGTGAAAAAGATGAATTTGTAAATGTTATACTATATACCATTTTGGTATATAATAATTAATTCAATCATATGTAATTAATTATAATAGTATACCATTATGGTATACAATATAACAGCAATTTATACTAACTACATACTCAAGTCAAAGTAATTACCCGTTTACACCCAGTTAAAAAATAATTACAATACTTACCTATTTCACCAAAATTAATTACCCATCCATCTATCTCTGCCTAAAAAAAGGAGTTGTCATCACGGCCTTTTTAGTAAAATTTGTATTCAACGGAAGTGATTAAGCTGAAGGCAAAATAACATATCTAAATTTTAATATAATCGATGACACACAAAATTGAGTTAATTAGATTATGTGACAATTGATATTATTTTAGTTTAATAATTGAATAAAAAAAATATTTTTTAAACTCTTTGCGTACAACTGTATACTGTGTAAGTATAGCTATATATTATACTGGTATCACATGTTATTTGTAATATTTTTTTGATTGTATTAGCTACATTTAATTGGTATACTATTTGATTTTTCTTTAGTCATAGTAGAATAACACAGTATCTTGAATTTTTTTAATTTTCCTTTATGCATGTGTATTATGTAATCATTTTGATTTTTTTATATAATAGTGTTATGGTACAATATCTTGAAATACATTATTATATTAATATGTGGTATATTATTTTTTAATTTTTCTCTTTATGCATGTGTATTATGTAATAGTAGTATAATCATATATAGTTGCCTGAAATTAATTAGTAGAACTGTATACCCTATTGGTATAATAATATCTCATATTGGTATCATATGGTAGTTGGAATATTTTTTGGTTGTTTTAACTGCATTTTTAAATGAATTCTATTCTGAAATGATTTATATGATCATGTTTTGCTGTGTTGGATTTTCTTGTACCCATGGACATAGATTTTGTGTATTACGTAATAGTTTTTTATAGTTATATGCAGTTATTGGAACGGCCTCGTACAACTATATACCCTATTAGTATAGCTATATACTATATTGGTATCATATAGTTGAATCCTTTGGTTGTATTAGCTGCATTTAATTGGTACACTATTTGATTTTATTTTAATAATATTAATATAGTACAATATCTTGAAATACTTTATTATATTAACATGTGATATACTATTTTTTTATTTTTCTCTTTATGCATGTGTGTTATGTAAAAGTAGTATAGTCATATAGATGTCGGAAATTAACCGATAAACTGTGTACATGTTGGTATAGTTATATGCCATATTGGTATCATATGGTAGTTTGGACATCTTTTTGGTTATTTTAGCTGCATTTTAAGAGAATTCTATTATGAAATTATTTATATGAAATATGCAGTGCTAGGATTTTTTTGTGCAGATGGACATAGATTATATGTATTATGTAATAGTTTTTATAGTGATACGCAATTGTTGAAACGACCCCATACAACTATATACCTTGTTAGTATATGGAATGAGCAAGTTGCTTTGAGAATATTTAGCTTGCAATGAAAGAATGTAATTTTATCATACTTTTATTGCATCGTTTAATGTTTTGGTACAATAGTATAGTTGCAGATAGTTATAGCAATATTCTATAGCAATAATATACTATGTTGGTATACATGTATACCATATTGATATCATATGGGAAGTCTTTTTTGCTACTTATATTTTTATTGTATTTTTTAATATTTTATTATCATTTCTATTCTAACTGGTATATATGGAGATTTGGCGGTTGTAGATTATATTTTGTTGCTCCATAATTGGTTGTGTTATTGCTAATGGTAGAGTGTGTACTGATATTTGTAGGAAAAGAGATCAAGGTTTGCACAGTAATCACGTGTTGATTCTTAGAATCTGATTATGTAATTTATGGTGCTCAGCAGTAGTCAGTGTGATATTCAGTGAATCGGATCAAGTGACAACTAATATTATTTCAGTTTAATAATTGCATTTAAAAAAATGAGAAAAAAGACAAAAAGTATATTATACTAGTTATATTAATTTTTTTTTTTACTATATCAGTTGTTTTTCTTGTTGTATAAAAATATAGAATAATAAAAAAGTGAAAACAATAAATAAAATTATATTATGAAGAGAAAAAAAATATAATTTTTTTTAAATAAAATTAGAAAAGAAACAAGAAATAAAGAAAATAAAAGAAAAAAAGAGTTAAATGAAATTAGAAAATGAACAAGAAATAAAGAAAAAAAAATAAAGGAGTCGAAGTTTTGTATGAAATATGTTATGATAAAAATAACAATAATACAATTTGGGCAAAATAAATAAATAGAAAAAGAAAAAAAAGTAAAACATAAGAAGAAAACGAGAAAAAAAGAAAAGGAGAAAAGATAGAAAAAAAAAGAAGCATAGAAATAAAAAAGAATTGGAGAAAAAAGGGAATTTTCCCCACAAATACTACTATGAGTAGAAAATGTAATTAGTTTGATTAGTAAAAAATAAATAACTAGGCAAGAGTAAATAATTTTATTTTTGTGAGTAACCGTGTCATTCACCCAAAAAAAAAGGTAAGTTTAAAACTAGTTTTTACAGTTAATTAGTGGCAAAGCTGTATTTATTTAAAAGCATAATGCAATGTCTTTCTTATTTATTGGCGATGGGGAGGGGGCGTTTCCAATTGTCGACGCAAACAACTGAACAAATAGGCACATGGACGGCAAGAAGCATAGAATTTTTAAAAAAATTTCACTCAAACTTGCAGCAAGAAAACGAAAAAAAAAGCAAGCTTTTCGTGTGGTGACGAAAGTTACTGGTCCGACTAATAAAGCTGGAGGGTCTCATCAATCGTGCCACACTCCTTTGTGTTATGAGAAAGTGTGATGTTGACATTTTGAAGGAAAATTTATCCCTGGAATATAAGCATACGAATTAACAAAATGATAGCATGGAAATTATGCCTTTTGATCCCATCAGAGGGTTAATCGATGGAGTAGTGAACGAAAAGTTATTGAAACTTAATCTAATCACAGGGTTAATCTGTTCGGTCAAAGGAATTGCGAGCCAAAATCTATTGCTTGGTCTGTGTGATGTAATGACAATACACAGCGATGATTCGACGGAAATTGAAAGAAAACAAAAAGGCAGGTTATTAAAAAAATGTAAACTATCGAGTAAAGAGAATTAAATGGAAAAGATGAGAAAATAGTTAGTGCATACATCCCATTTTAATAGTCTTAGAAGAATGGCTGATACCTAGTTCAATTACTAAAGATTTTTACCTAGCTTATAATATAAACCTATATATCACCTTCATCCTTATTAATTACTTTGTATATCTATATTTACAAGTTATATACAAAATCATAAAAAAAAATAAAAAATTCAAGATCCCTTAATTTTAGCCCGTCACCGTACATTTAAGATTCTGTTTTTTTTTTTCAAAGGATGTCAAAAATATCTCTTCTTTTTAATAATCACCCAAAATCTCTCTTTTATTTTTATATCCCCCCTCCCTCCCCAAAATTTGGATTCTTTTCTTTTTCCAAAGGTTTTCAAACTCAATTTCTCTCAATTTTACTAATCACCCAAAATCTCTATTTCTTATTGATACAATGCAGATAAATTCGAAATATTGCTTTAGAATCAAGCTGTGGGTAAGTTCTGAATCTTGTTTTCTTTGTTTCTAAAATCTTTATTGTATGTGACTTGTATTTGATACCTCAATACCAAAAATAATACTTGATATAATACTAATACAATTATAATACGATTATATTAGTTTTTCAGTGTAGAGTTGTGATTGAAACTTAAAAGATGAAGATCATAATTGTATCTACAATTGTATTATACTTGTATATGTATCATAATTGTTGAAGGAATTATATTACAAATGTATGATAATTGTATATTGTTACAAGTACTTGTGAGTACGTAACAAATTTCACTGTTTGTATCACAAATATATGATAATTATATATTAATTTATTAGTATTGTATCAGGTATTATTTTGGGTATTAATGTACCATATATAAGTTAGATACAATTATGGTATAAGTATGATACATTATGTTTTAGACATTGATGTATCTGATGCAATTCAAATACAATTATGATACAGTTATCATACAATTATTATACAATTTCTGAATATTTCTTAATTTTTAGTGTTGTCCAGTCTCCCAGCAAAAAAATGAGATGGAGATTCTGGGCCTAGATTAAAGGATTTTGATGTAAAAAAAAAGGGGGAGAGAAAAGAGGAGAGGGAAAAAAGAAGAAGAAAGAATGAATTTGAATCCTTAATGTACACAGTTGACGTTAAGGATATATTCATTATTCTAATTGATTATTCTATACCTTAGTCCTTAGATAACTAAAAGCAATCTTCATAATCCCAAACAAAGAAGAATTGCTTCAGTTACCTTACCCTACTGAGACACGTACCTTTCTTAGAGCATAGATCGTAGATTTTTTTTAGAAAATCCCACAGAATCTCCTAAAAAGTCCTATTTATAGTAATTTCTATCTTCTCGATATTCAGTTAGGATTCTGTACCAGGCCGTATTGTTTTACCAAATACGTATTATACTAGGAAAAAAACTTTATCTTTTTTGACAAAATTTCTAGCAATATACAACTCATCAATGATAAATACCAGCTCTTTCTTCACTAATTCTGTTCAAGGGTTTTAGAGAAGAGTCAGCGCCGAATCCATATTCAATGGCAGAATTACCAGTGAATATGGCGGCGGCCAATGAGGCTGACGAAGATATGTGCCCCATAAAAGAAGTTGATATGACTGTTCCAAAAACTGATGATCCAACTACTCCTGTTCTTACATTCAGAATGTGGTTTCTTGGAATCACTTCTTGCGTTTTGCTATCTTTTGTAAATCAGTTTTTTTGGTACAGAACTGAGCCTTTGACGATTTCGTCGACCGCTGTTCAGATTGCTGTTGTCCCTATAGGTCATCTCATGGCAAAAACCATAACGAAAAGGGTGTTTTTTGAGGATACGCGTTGGGAGTTTTCGCTAAATCCAGGGCCATTCAATATAAAAGAGCATGTCTTGATTACGATTTTTGCAAATGCTGGTGCTGGTAGTGTTTATGCTACTCATATTTTGAGTGCTGTTAAGCTTTACTACAAGAGACCACTTAGTTTTTTTCCTGCTTTGCTTATCATGGCCACTACTCAGGTAACTAACTCTTTTTTCCGGGGATTATTTGTTTTGAGAAAGGTACTGTTTTAATGGGTTCAAGTGTTCAACTGAACATAGTATTTTTGTCATATAATATCACAAATATTCCTAAATATTAAGTCGGCATTTGGACATAAGAATTGTGAAATTCCAGAAAAAAATGAATTTTTTTTTTCAAGTTGAAAATGGTATTTGAAAATACAAGTTGTGTTTGGACATGAATACAAGTTGAAATTGGTTTTGAATTTTTGTGAGTAATTTGAAGCAAAATTGTTAAAATAACTTTTGTAGTTTTTCAAATTCCAGCATTCAACTTCAAGTTGATTTGGAATTTCATGGCTAAAAAGTGAAAAAAGTTTCCTGAAAAAGTGAGATTTTTTTATGGCCAAGTGGGCCCTAAATTCTGATCCCATATTTCAAAAGTACTATTTGTTTAATATCAAGAACTTTAAAGGTTGAACCGATCAAATTTTATCCTAGATCTGCTTCCAATAACATGTCTTTTACCAGTACTGTTTAAGAATTTGTAGTTGTTGGATATGTGATCTATACAAGTAATAATTAGATATATAGTTACTGGTTGTTTAGGTATTTGAGCATGTTAATTCCGAGGGTGGTCTAAAATATTTACGCGTTAATTAACGTACATTGACTAAAGCTACATTCTTCAACTTTTTCATTTCCTTTCTGTTACTCCTAGTTATTTGTTTGTTTGTTAATATATTGTTATCTTCAAATTAATGGCAGATGTTAGGTTTTGGTTGGGCTGGTATTTTCCGGAAGCAGTTGGTTGAGCCAGCAGAGATGTGGTGGCCAGGCAGTTTGGTTCAGGTCTCCTTATTCAGGTATATGCATAGGATTAATGTCGGTGTAATTTAACATGTTATAACATGTTACTTCACCATTTATTTTAGGTTATTACCAGGAAAAGTTGTACGTAGAAATTAAACTCATTATTGTACCATTCTATGATTGTGCAGGGCTCTGCATGAAAAGGAGACTAGACCAAAGGGTGGTACAACTCGGATACAGTTCTTCCTCATAGCCTTAGTTTTCAGCTTTGCATACTACATATTTCCTGGTTATCTTTTCCAGATGTTATCCTCATTTTCTTGGATCTGTTGGCTGGCCCCCAAGTCCATTCTTGTTCAGCAATTAGGTTCTGGAATGCGCGGCCTTGGTATTGGGGCTTTGGGATTTGATTGGACGACAATTTCCTCGTACCTTGGAAGTCCTCTAGCAAGTCCATGGTTTGCCACTGCTAATGTTGCAGCTGGTTTTGTACTTGTAATGTATTTGATGACTCCGCTCACTTACTGGTTCAACATTTACAATGCCAAGAATTTCCCTATATTTTCTTCCGGCCTCTTCACGCTAAATGGGACGAAATACAACACTGAGGGAGTCATTAATTCACATTTTCAGCTTGATAAAGCTGCCTATAATCAATATGGTCAGTTGCATTTGAGCACCTTCTTTGCCATGACATATGGTCTTGGATTTGCTGGTCTTACTGCTACTCTCGTCCACGTTTTTCTCTTCCATGGAAGGTACGCATCAGCTGATTATTCTTGGATTACTGAATGCTTAGCCCTTTAAGGTGATTGATATATAACTCATACAACGTTTGATTTCAGATATTGAACTCTGCATACCTACATTGTATTGTTTGCATATAGACCAAAAACCAAACACCCCCTTATAATTTTACTATAGTGATAATGTTATCTATTGAAATGCCAATCCATTTTTGGCTTCTATAGAAGTATAAGCTGTCTCAAGAATCCTAAGTCATCTTGATTTCAAATCTTGAAGGGTGTCTAAAAAATTTGTCTTTGCAGAGAAATGTGGAATCGATACAGAGAAGCATTAAAACACAAACCAGATGTGCACACAAGGCTAATGAAAAGTTACAAGCAGGTCCCTATGTGGTGGTTCCATGTTGTTCTTGTAGCAAATATGGTATTAATCATCTTTACTTGTCAGTATTATCTTGAAACATTTCAATTGCCTTGGTGGGGTATCTTGCTAGCTTTTGCTATAGCCCTGGTTTTCACTCTACCCATAGGAATAATTTCAGCCACTACAAACCAGGTAATTAATACAATGTCCCTAAAACTGAATCTCCTTTATTTGTTGTGTTGTCAATTTGGCTTATTTGTTTTTTTCTTTTGGTTGAATCAGCAACCAGGTCTCAATATCATCACAGAATATATTATCGGGTATCTATACCCTGGCCGCCCTGTGGCTAACATGTTGTTCAAGGTATATGGCTACATAAGTATGTCCCAAGCTCTTAGTTTTGTCTATGATTTCAAGCTTGGTCACTACATGAAAATTCCTCCCAGGGCAATGTTTATGGCTCAGGTTAGTATTAATTCTTGATGTAGATAAGAATAATATCGCTTTGGTTATTTTCTGAATGCTAAGATTATTTGGTTTTTCAGATGCTGGGCACATTCATATCGATAATTATCTACACCATTACTGCTTGGTGGCTCATGGATACGATACCAAATCTCTGTGACATCTCTGTGTTACCAGATAACAGCCCGTGGCAGTGTCCAATGGACCGTGTATTCTATGATGCGTCTGTTATATGGGGGCTCATTGCGCCATTGAGAATATTTGGACCACTTGGTGTCTACCCTAATGTGAATTGGTTCTTTCTTGGAGGAGCCATTGCCCCTGTACTAGTTTGGTTGGCGCACAAAGCTTTCCCTAAGCACAAGTGGATATCCCACATACATATGCCTGTCCTATTGGGCGCAACAGCAATGATGCCTCCAGCAAGCTCTGTCAACTACACGAGCTGGCTAATTTTGGCGTTCCTCTCAGGTTATGTTGTTTATAGACGCTGGCCTCACTTGTGGGAACGTTACAACTACGTTTTGTCTGGTGGTCTTGATGCTGGAACTGCTTTTATCGCCATCTTGTTGTTCCTTGCTATTCAATCTAAAGATATCAATATCGACTGGTGGGGAAACAACACAGATGGATGTCCGCTAGCTGCTTGTCCCACCGCTCCAGGCATTTCTGCTAAAGGATGTCCAGCCATATTCTAATTTTTTTCTTTTTACCATCAAGTCTTCAGTCTTTTCAACATCCTGTACATAATCTCGGTCAGAACATGCACTTATTAATTTAAGAGTTCTTTAAGATTCCAACTCTTTTAAGGCAATATTATGATAAACAGCAGCTTTCGATGTAGGAGTATTACTTTTTTCTTCTGTTTCGTATTTGGACGTGAAGCTCCCTTCAATATATGATGTTTATACCTACAAATATTCAATCTTCTATGATCTCCCAGTTTCTGTAACTTAAGTGGCTGTCTGTTTAAGTTTATGTCTAAAATAGCAAATCTTACTCATTTTATGGGAAAAAAGCTGGTGCTGTTTGTCATTGGCTCGGAACAGATGACCAAGTTAATCTTCGTGAAAGTAAGGCTTGTGCCTTAGCCCCAATTTTGGGGCCCTGTTTTTTTTAGAAATAGTCGGTTTATAGGTATTTAAAAAAAGGGAAACTACCAGCTATGTCAATTTATAAGTAGTTCATTACAAAAATTGGGCAATTCTTAAAATATTATTAATATTAGCCAAATATTATTAATATTAGTCAATTAGCTATTTGTAGCCAAAAAATGTCAATTTTTTGCTTTCTTTTGAGTGAATGTTATTAGAATAGATTGAGTACATCTTAAGTATAGCTTGAATATCAGTTTTGGGATGATTTGGTGAAGTTTTGAGGTGGTTTGAAAATATTAGAAGTAAAAACTGAACATAAAAATATTAATATGTGTATCACACTGTGTATCATTTGTGTATCACATATGTATCATATTTGTATCAATTGTGTATCACATGTATACCTGTGTGTGAGATACATGCGTGATGTGTATGATACATGTGTCACAGAAGAATTTTTGAACTCGATTTAATTATGAATTTTGATACAAAACCAGTCCAAATCACCTCCAATCTTCCTCAAATTTTGTATATTGACTTATCTATATATTTTCAATGAATTTCAATTATACCCATTGATAAAGTTCCTTTTTTGCTTAGATTTTTGAAATATTGTATATAATATTTTTGTATTTCATCACCTTATTTGCTACCTCATCCATAAAATTTCCTTTTGGTTTTGCATTTGATGTTGCTAATCACGCTTAAAAATATGGAAGGAGATTTTTGTATGTGATTCTTTGAGAGAAAGAACCTTATTTAGTTGGTTTTTTAATTTTTATATGTGCTTGACTAATTTTGGTAAGCCTATAACTAATGGCTAGAGATTGGTAAATTGAGACTTATTTGGGATATTTGTGTAAGTTTTCCTTTAAAAAATAACAATATTTAGTACTTTTAATACAAAAAGTAAAATTTTTCATATAAAGAAAATAAAACCTTTTAGATATACAAATAAAGTAACTATTTGACTTACTAAAAAATAAGTAGATGAATCGTTTTCTCAATGTTTCAATTTAAGTTGATTTGACGATTTAAGTTTATAATCTTTTATTAGATAACATGTAAAAAATTAATTACTTTTCTTCCTTAATTTCCAAGTTAGTTTTTCTTTTTCGTAATCTCTTCATATTTCAGAAACTCTTACGCTTTTTTTTGTCTTTCTCTTTGATATTTTATTCACCTTCTTTATTCGATCCAAGATTTCGTACTCGCCTTCTTTCTCCAAGATTTCATTAGTAAGTGCTCAACAGTCTTTTAAAAGTTTATGCCTCACATTAAACTTTGGCTTTAGGCTAACCATGTGCTTGAGCCGCCCCTATAATTCTACTCTTCAAAATGATACTTCTATCGTCGACATTACGCTTACGGATGATTTTTCTATTATAAATTGATATAAGAAAATATATTAACAAAGAGTTTAAGACTAAATATCAAATTACCATGGTTAAGTAAAAAGGTTATGTAAAAAATACATGTTATTAATTTGGTTCATACATTGTATACTGGTTCAGACACCGGACTCGGTAATAGGAATTAGGAAATACTACATAACTAGCGGAAAGCTATTGTAAGAGTAGTGGCGCCAACTTTGTGATAGCTAGTCCTATATAACTCTACAGGCGCGAAAATTCCATCGCTCATGGTTTCATGCTGCTCAAGCAATTGACATATCTTTCATGGTGCTTGCTGTTATATATATGGCATTGTTTAGTTGCTTGAATTTGCTCCTGATTGTTGATTTCTCAAAAGAATAGGCTAGTTATATGCCGTGGCGAAATTAGGAATTTTTTCAAGGGTATTCAAATTTGAAAGAAGTGAAAAACAATTCTCGATAAAGGATGTTCAATATGTTTTATATACCTCTAAAACGTAATATTTTAGTTATATACAGAGTACAATTTTTCGACAAAGGGTGGTCAGCTTGTGACCATGTGGCTTCGCCACTGGTTATATGTGCGCATTACATATCCTGTGCCTAAGAACGACCCGCAGATCCTCAGCAACATCTCAAGGTGCAATTAGTTGTCTTACATGAGACTGGAGGTATTCCCCTGTTATAAGGCATGATTCAACATAAATTCTCTCAAATGTTAATTCAGAATTATGTCCCCTTCTCCCACTGCTCTATCATTTCAAGCAGATGTGAATCAAACTCGCAAAGGATAAGGAATGACAGCCGCAGATAAGAATCCATATTCATTCTCTGTATATGAGACGTAACAGCTAGCTTTCAGGAGTAGACATTAGTTGTTCGTTCATTTGATTTGTGTCTGATCTTGTTTTCGGAGTTTGAGTTCCTGACTAACCCTTACCTTTTTATATAGTGTATTTTCTTATAATGGTGTGCGGGTGGCAAAACCTGTTTAGCTCATCAACGAAGTTTTTATTTGAAAAGGAAAATACTGTCGCAGACCTAAGTAGAACTGTCGCAGATAACGGAAATTACATCCCTTGATCTCCAGATATGCTATTACGACTGTATACGGTAGAAATCGGGGTTACCCGATTTCACTATTTGATCGAGGATGGAATGTTGCATTGAAGAGCTGAGACGACGAGTTCGAAATCGAAGCCTCTTTCTAGATCGAGGTTGATATCAATCGAGGCCAGAAAAGACAGACTTCGAGTAATATCGTGATAGTTTTATAATGGAAATGCGGGTCGAGGATCGTGACGTGAATCTCGAAACGGATCAAATCTATAGCGGTTAATCAGCTGTTTATATGGTTTCCTCCTGTAATTAGAAGTATACCTTAATTATGATTCCTCTACTATATAAAGAAGAGTTTCATTCATTTGTAAGGATGATTCATTGCTCCCTGAGAAAATATATATCATTTCTTTCTTGCTTATTGCTCTATTTAATGTTCACCTAATTTGTTCATCTTTTATTTCTCTTACTTTACCACCTCGAGTTCACTTCAATTCGAGGTCGAGGTTCAGCTTCAACACTGATTTGGTTTATTTTATAGTTCAATTCAGTTCATTCATCTTCTCGTTTATCAATTGGTGTTGGGCGAAATCACATATCCTTAAAACCACAATATATGTTTAATTGTTATCCGAATTTTAGGGTAAACAGTTTGGCGTCCACTGTGGGGCTAAGGATAATAATGATTATTCAATACTGATTCCGATAACACACTATTTTACGCTTGTTCTTGTCAAGTATTTTTGCTTTCAGGTTAAAAACATGTCAAACTCACAAAACACACCCACACATGGTGACAATGGCCTCGGATTTCACGGGAAAAATGACAATGTAATTGCTCCAGGGGTCGAGGTGCCACACGCTGATCTCGGGGAAGCACCGGTTGCCAACCCAGTCGACGTCAGCTCGCACATTGCTTTGAATGCGAACCTGGGCACAGACCCCGAAGGGAGTGTATGCAGAGAAGGCCGATCTGGTGGCCAAGGTACGCAGGGCGGAGAAGATGGAGGAGTCAGTCTCCAGGTAATATTCGAAATGCTACAGGCTCAACAAGCCGCTATTGCACAACTACAAAATCAACATAGAACTCCGAGTGGGGTCGAATTGGATGCCACCCGCCCTATCGAGCCAGTACCGGAAAGGTCGAACAATAGCGAATCAGGGACTGATCCTGCAATAATGAAAAATGCTCAAGGAGCTCACCAAATGAATTGAGTCGGGAGAGAAGAAAATTGAAGAAAATGATAAGAAAATGGAAACATACACCGAGTTGATCAGATACTAGGGGCACTGCCAATTTTGAAAGGAATGGATTCGAAGAAATTTATACAGAAGCCGTTCTCTCCAAGTGCGGCTCCGAAGCTCATTCCCAAAAATTTTCGCATGCCGGATATACCTAAGTACAATGGGACCACCAATACCAATGAGCATATTATCTCCTACACATACGCCATCAAAGGTAACAATTTGGAAGATGACGAAATCAAATCTGTTCTATTAAAGAAGCTCGGAGAGACTCTATCGAAGGGATCAATAATTTGGTACCACAATCTACCGCCAGATTCCATCGACTCATTTGCGTTGTTAGCAGATTCTTTCGTAAAGGCACATGCCGGGGCCATAAAGGTTGCAACGAGAAAATAAGACATTTTCAAAGTAAAACAGAAGGATAATGAAATGCTGAGGGAGTTCGTGTCCCGATTTCAAATGGAACGCATGGAGTTGCCATCATTCACAGATGATTGGGCCGTTCAAGCTTTCATTCAGGGGTTGAATGAACAAAGTTCGATAGCATCACGTCAACTGAAGCAGAATTTGATCGAATATCCGGCAGTGACCTGGGCCGATGTACACAATCGGTACCAATCAAAGATCAGGGTCGAGGATGACCAAATAGGAGCTCCTTCCGATTCCATATATCCGAACAGGTCCGTAGCCAGAAATCAGAGGGACATCGACAGGGAACCTCGGTCGAACAAAGACCAATATAAACCATACATCGGAGATCGCACGAACAGTGGTCCTGTATGTAATTCCACCCGAAATGATCGAAGAAATGATCGAGGACAGAGTTCTCGGGGACTTATGAGAAAAAGTGGTTTTGATAAGCATGCCGATCCCACAGAGGCACCTCGATTGTCGGAGTATAACTTAACATCGACGCATCAGGTATTGTATCGAAATTGGAAGAATAAAAGATACTAGACGGACCAGGCCCATACAAACCGATCCTTCCCAAAAAATCCCCAACCTAACGTGTAAGTATCAGGGCACACATGGCCAAGGAACTGAGGATTGAAGACAATTAAGAGAGGAGGTAGCCCGGCTATTCAAAGAGGGTCACTTTCGAGAGTTCTTAAGTGATCGAGCCAAGAATCATTTCAGAGAAAGGGACAACAACAGGAAAAATGAACAGGAGGAAACGCAACATGTGATCCATATGATTGTCGGCGGGGTCGATATTCCACAACGGCCTGTGATCAAATGCACTAAGGTATCAATTACTAGGGAAAAACGGACCCGAGATTATGTGCCAGAAGGCACCGTATAATTCAACGATGAGAATGCAAAAGGAATTTCTCAACCTCACAACGACGCTTTGGTCATTTCTATCTTATTAAATAAAGTTCAAGTTAAGCGTGTTTTAGTGGATCCAGGTAGCTCAGCAAATATCATCCGATCAAGGGTCGTGGAGCAGCTTGGTCTACAAGACCAAATCGTGCTCGTAACTCGGGTCTTGAACGGTTTCAATATGGCCAGAGAAACAACTAAAGGAGAGATCATCCTACAGGTGAACGTAGCTGGAACTATCCAAGAAACCACATTCCACATAATCGAGGGCGACATGAGGTACAATACCCTCCTGGGGAGGCCCTGGATTCACAATATGAGGGCAGTCCCTTCGACTCTCCACCAAATGATGAAAGTCCCAACACTAGACGGGGTGAAAACAATATATATGGAGCAACATGCTGCAAAGGAAATGTTCGCATTCGATGGGGGTGATACCAATATCGGAACTTTCGACGTCAAAGGGATCAGACATCAAAGGAAAATAAGAGGAAAAATAGCAACCATAGCCACCAGCCTTGACTGAATCGGAGAAGCATGGAATGGAAGAAGAAGATCACGACTATTAGATCCCTCGAACCTTCATCATTGTCGAGGATTCTGACGCAACCATATCAACAGTCGAAGATCTGGAACAGGTTATATTAATCGAGTACCTGCCCGAACGAAAGGTATACCTGGGTACGGGGTTAACCCCCGAACTCAGGAAAAAACTCATTAAATTTCTTATTGATAACATGGATTTTTTTGCTTGGTCCCACTTAGACATGACTGGAACCCCATCAGAGATAACGACACATCAATTGAGTCTGGACCCGAAATTTAGGCCAGTAAAACAAAAGAGAAGGCCCCAGTCTGAGGTAAAGCACACATTCATCAAGGACGAGATAACTAAACTTATCAAAATAGGATCCATTCGGGAAGTAAAGTATCCCGAATGGTTAGCAATGTAGTCGTAGTCCCTACAAAGGGGAACAAACTTAGGATGTGTGTAGATTATAAGGATTTGAACAAAGCATGCCCTAAATATTCTTTTCCTTTGCCTAACATCGATCGTATGATCGACGCCACAGCTGGCCACGATATCCTTAGTTTTCTCGACGCCTATTCCGGGTACAATCAAATCCAAATGAGCCTGAAAGATCAAGACAAAGCTTCCATCATCACTAAGTATGGAACATATTGCTATAATGTAATGCGTTTTGGGCTAAAAAACGCAGGGCTACCTACCAACACCTAGTGAATAAAATGTTCGAAGAACAAATAGGTAAGTCAATGGAAGTATATATTGATGATATGCTAGTTAAGTTCCTGTGTGCAGAGGACCACTTGACACATTCTCAGAAAACATTCAAGATATTGAGAAAATACAACATGAAGATCAACCCCAAGAAATGTGCTTTCGGGGTCGGTTCGGGCAAGTTTCTTGGCTTCATGATGTCAAATTGGGGGATTGAGATCAACCCCGATAAAATCAAGGCTATCGAAGACATCACTGTCTTGGACAGCGTTAAAGCCGGACAAAGGCTGACAGCGTAGATAGCTGCCTTAGGTCAATTCATCTCGAGATCCTCAGATCGGAGCCATATGTTCTTCTCACTACTCAAAAAGAAGAACGATTTCGCCTGGACCCTGGAATGCCAACAGGCGCTAGAAGATTTGAAACGATATCTCTTGAGCCCACCGTTGCTTCATACTCTAAAGGAAGATGAAAAACTCTACTTATACTTAGCAGTCTCGGAAATCGCGGTAAGTGGATTCCTAGTTCGAGAAGAGCAAGGTAAGCAATTTCCTGTTTATTACATAAGTCGAACTTAGGAGAAGTAGAAACTAGATATCCACACTTAGAAAAATTAGCACTTGCTCTAATACGCGCCTCTAGAAAGCTAAAACCATATTTTCAATGTCATCCAGTATGTGTATTTACCACTTACCCACTTCGTAATGTTTTACATAAGCCAGAACTGTCGGGCCGATTGTCCAAATAGGCCGTCGAACTCAGTGGGTACGATATTGAATATCAACCCAAAACGGCCATCAAGTCTCAAATTTTGGCAGACTTCGTGGCCAACTTCACGCTTGCCCTCGTACCCGAAATCGAAAAGGAACTTTTGTTAAAATCGGGTTCATTATCGGGTTGTGGACCCTTTTTACAGACGACACTTTGAATGTGAAAGGGTCCGGGCTAGGCATCGTATTGAAGCCGCCCACGGGCAATACTATTAGGCAATCCATTAAAACTTCTAAGTTGACTAACAATGAGGCCGAGTACAAGGACATGATTGCAGGTCTTGAACTAGCTAAAAGCTTGGGAGCGGAAGTCATCAAAGCTAAGTGCGACTCCCTGCTAGTAGTAAACCAAGTAAACAGAACCTTCGAGGTTCAAGAGGATAGAATGCAAAGGTATTTGGATAAGCTGCAAGTGACATTGCGTCGTTTTAAAGAATGGACTTTGCAGCATGTACCTCAAGAACAGAACAGTGAAGCCGATGCCCTTGCAAATCTGGGATCCTCAGTCGAGGACGACGAAATCAGCTCGGGGACTGTCGTTCAAATATCAAATTCAGTAACCGAAGAAGGTCACGCTGAGATAAACTCCACAAGCCTAACCTGGGATTGGAGGAATAAATATATTGAGTATTTGAAAAACGGAAAGCTCCCATTAGACTCTAAAGAATCGAGGGCTCTATGAACAAAAGCTGCTCGATTCACATTGACTGAGGATGGAACATTGTACATGAGGACGTTCAACTACCGTTAACAGTATGCTTGGGATCAGGGGACATCGATTATGTCCTACGAGAAGTTCACGAAAGGCACTTGCGGAAACCACTCCGGTGCCGAATCACTAGTTCACAAAATCATCAGAGCAGGATACTATTGGTATAGTATGGATAAGGACACTAAATAATTCGTTCAAAAATGTGGTAAGTGTCAAAGGTATGCACCAATGATCCACCACCCCGGAGAACAACTTTATTCGGTCCTTTCCCCATGGCCATTTATGAAATGGGGGATGGATATCATCGGCCCTAGGTAAAGATAAATTCATTTTATTTATGACTGACTATTTCTCTAAATGGGTTGAAGCACATGCCTTCGAGAAAGTCAGAGAAAAAGAAGTTATAAACTTCATCTGGGATCACATCATATGCCGATTCAGGATACCTACCGAAATTACATGCGAACGGAAAGCAATTCATCGTCAACAAGGTAACAAAGTTTCTCGAAGAGCACAAAATAAAAAGGATCTTATTGACACCGTATCATCCAAGAGGAAACGGGCATTCCGAATCGACGAACAATCCCATCATTCAGAATCTGAAGAAAAGGCTGAATGATGCCAATGGAAAATGGAGAGAAATTATACCCGAAGTCCTTTGGGCAGATCAAACAACGTCGAAGTCCAGTTCGGGGGAAACACCGTTCTCCTTAGTATAAGGCTTCGAAGCCTTGATTCCAGTCGAAGTAGGGGAACACAACGCCAAATTTTGATACACACATGAGGCTATGAATACTAGCCTCGAACTGATAGATGAAAAATGAGAATCCGCCCTCGTTCGAATAGCCGTGCAAAAATAACGTATCGAAAGGTATTATAATCGAAGGACCAACCTTCGCCACTTTAGAATCGGGTACTTGGTTCTGAGAAAAGTCACTCTCAACACTCGAGACCCTAATGAAGGAAAACTCGGCCCGAATTGGGAAGGACCATATCAAGTCCTCAATATCGTCATAAAGGGATCCTACAAGATAGGCACGATAAACGGAGAGCAACTACCAATAATTGGAACATCTCACTCATCAAGCGGTATTATTGTTAAGGTATGACCTTCTTTTTTCTCATTTGCATTTTACACTAACTTATTTTTAGGTGTTCGAGCGAAGGTATCGAAGTTCTCATCAAACAGGAAGATATTAGGACCTTAAATCACGCGTTGCACTCTTTTTCCCTTCGACCAATTTTTATCCCAAATGGGTTTTTCTGGCAAGGTTTTTAACGAGGAAACCTTTGTTCGTGCTGACTTAGAGTATCTGAGGTCTCTTTACAATCAACCTCGAATACTGGGGGCATCACCCTTGGATGTATTTTTTCAAGGAAAATACTTCGTGTTAAAGGGGTCTCGATAGGAAAACTTTTTAATTGGCCAAACGGTCAACCGTGTTCGTATAGATTAGTCGAGCCCTAATGGCAAAACATGTACGCATGTATGAACTATTCAAAGAAGTACTTTTCCTTACCAGATATCTTGTGCCTTAATGAAATTTCTACTTTACAAGCTCCATACTTATGATTTCTTGTGAAAACTGGCTCAAGGGCCAAGTATAGCTACACCTCGAATGATCATCCCCATACTCGGAGACTGCCGTAAAAAATCAACATGTTCGAACTATCAAATTTGAAACCGTAAGACCTCAAAGAGGCAACCCTCGATTTATAGGCCAAGGCCACCATTCTCGAGGACTAACACTTTGAACAAGTTCGAAGTGTTATCGGGAAAAAAAGCCAAAGAGGCATACCTGAAGGCTACAGACAAACTAGCGAGGCTCGGAGACGTCCGAAACCTCAATAAAAACAAGCCTTCGAATTCTTTGAAAACCGGTTAAAAAAAGCTACCCTCGGCAAACTAATCAAAAGGCTTCGATAATATCAGCCCTCAAAAAACCTTAAGAGCTATCTAATTATTTAAATACAAATTTTGTTCTAAGGCATAAAAAGTAAAAGGGTTTCGATCAATGTTAAAATCCTCAAAAAATCCAATGGGTAAAAAATTCATGCTAAGACATAACAAAATTTTCATAAAGTCTTCAAGGCCAAAAGGGGAAATGCCATTCTTCTAAGGCCGTATCGGCCCCATTCAAAGAGCCTAAGGGCTATTACATTTTAGAGTTCGAGAATACGCTCTCACTCAATTCAAACCTAAGGGTTTCACTACTTCGAACTCGAGTAAAAACTCACTCGACTACAGTTCGAGAATCCATTCTCACTCAATGCAAACCTAAGGGTTCTATTAATTCGAGTTGAGTTTTATTCGAACTCTATGAAAGCATTATTATTTTGACTTCAGTCAAATTGCCTAAATCCGAAGTCTTAAACATATTATGAAATATGCTAAAATTTTACAAGGCATAAAGCAGGTTGAAATTATCACAAGGCAAAAACTGAGAAGAAATTTAAAAAGAAATATTTTATATATATCTGAACAAAAGTATTTACAAAGGACCGACAAGGTTCCTACACAAAACAAAAAAGAAAATAGTACAAGAGTCCTAGATATGCTCGAGGTTGACTTCTTCCTCAGGGGAAACTTCCTCTTCGGGCCCCCACCTTTATCGGACCCGCTCTTGCTGCCTTCATCGTCATCTTCATCATCGGAGGAGTCCAATATACTGGCATCGGCTTCAAGAATCTTTGCTTGAGCTATCTCCTCAGAGAGGTCGAAGCCTCGGGCATGAATCTCCTCGAGGGTCTCTCTCCGAGATGGACACTTAGCCAGCTCAGGAGTCCATTGTGTTTGATCAGTAGCCTCCATCAGCTGAGTTTGAGCAGCCTGGCTGATTATAGCTACCGACTTGTTAGCTCGGGCCTTTGCCTTTTCGGCCTCAGTTCAGGCTTTAACGAGTTCATCCTCGAGTTCCTAGATTCTTTTGGCCTGAATCGAACACTTCCCCCTAATATTACGAAGCTGGACTTCAGCCAATGACAATTGAGTCAATGCGTTCTCTTTATCCACAACAAAACTGTCCATGCCCTCCTTCCACCTATGGCAGTTAGCTTTAACTTGATCGACCTCCCCCCGGAACAACTCTATCTTCTCAATATTTTGCTGCAACTAAGACATCTAAATGTTATCCTTCACCCTTGGATCGAGCCCGTATTTTTTCAAGATAATAGTTACCTGATCGTTCAGCTCGGTTTCTTCCTTACGGGCCTTGGACAAGTCAGCTCGGAGGTCCCTGAGCTCCTCATCTTTTTTCCCACAGAGGAGCTTGAGAGAATTTCACTCCTCCGAAAGCTTTTGAAGATCGGCCTCTGACGACGCCTCACCCACACTACTATATAAGTATGAAGGCAAGGGTCGTGTAGCTTTTACCCGAATGGTCGGGATCGAATCCTCAGGGAGCCTATATATGGGAGTGAGTGTATAATTGATCTAGAAGGGTCGAGTGTTTCTAATTGCACTTCTAATCATTTGTTGGCGTTGAACTATACTAAGTGTATTCTATTGTTTGTAAGCTAATTAATGACTAACTTTATTTTTGTTGTTGTTTTCTAATATTGATAAAGGCACTAGGGTCGTGACCGTTGCCTAGGTGTATACACAAAGGGATTCAATTCTAAGGTCGGGGAATTGGCTAGGGATACAACTATAACCAAAGCACGAAGGTGCTCACTCTATACCTCTTGGTAGTTTGAGTGATTATACCCTAATTGCCCCTCTCGAGGCCACTTGGGTTCCAATTAATCAAGCAATATAAAATTAGGTTGGGTGTTACTCTCTCAAGGTTTAACCCGTTAACTAGGGCTCAAGTAGGGTTTGACCATTTCTGGGTTTAACCCCATTGATTGGGACTACCAATCTCTTGATAATGCCCTAATTTCCTATTAGGCTAATTTCTAGACTCAAGTCTTCTTTCTCAAGAAAGACCCAAGTCATGAAAAGGTTAATTAGTGTTTGCAACCACTAATTATAGCAATAAAAACCTTGAAATAGCCTAAATAGCCAACACCCATTAATTTCCCAACCTTAATTTCAAAACCCCATTACATACCCACACTAGGGTTGAGCCACAACCCTAGCTAATGGGTCTAGCTACTCATAATCAAAGATGAAAACAATGATAGAGAAGAAGAATAACCCATTTAATTGATTCCTAACAATGAAATTGAAGTTTTCAATGTTAAAAATGCAAGAACAAAGCTAAAGAAATAAAAACCCTAAAATATTCACGAGCTCTCTACTTCTGAAAATAGCTGATCTATCTCCAATATGGAAAGAAATTACAAAATAGTCTATTTATAGTCTGCCAAATTTTCAGACAAAAATACCCCTGCGGCACCACCGCGGACCGCAAAAACACGACCGCGGTCCGTGAAAACCATGGTGATGTTGAGCTGCTGATCTCATGGTAAGGGTTGATCGCGAACCGCGGCCGCGGTGAATGCTTGTATCATTTTTGGACCTCACTGGAATTCTACTGCGGACCGCGAAATGAGGACCGCGACCGCGGTGGGGACTTGCCTTGTTCTGAAGCTCATTGGAATTCCACCGCGGTCCGCAAAACTACGATCGCGGCCTCGGTGGATTATTGCCTTGTTGTCGACCTCACTGGAACACCACCGCGGTCCGTGAAACTACGACCGCGGCCGCGGTGGATACTTGACTCACTGTCGACCTTACTGGAATTCCACCGTGGACCGCGAAATGAGGACCATGGCCACAGTGGCCTTCTTTCTCTTGATCATCCTTGTTGAGTTTTATCCTTGTGTCGGATTCACTCCTATTTTGAGCATATTTTAGACTGAGTGCCTTCATTTCTGGTTCAATCTTGCAACAAGCACAACATATAATCTTTCGGGGCCATTTTGTGTAACATTGTATCCAAAATGCATGTATAAGGGAACGTAAAACGAGGCAAAAATCCAAGTTATCAACTCCCCCAAACTTAAGCTCTTGATTGTCCTCAAGCAAAACAAAATAAGCCCCACCCCTATGATAGATTTCACGAAAATTCGGCTGTTCTAATGGTGACCTCAACTAGCATCAATTGGAACTAACCATAGCCCCTAATGCGAATGAATCATTGACAATGATTGAACTTTTCAAAACCATAGTTTCAAGTGTGATACAAGAGCTTCAAGGGTTGATCCAACTCATCAGTGAACTTCTAACTACTACCTCGGTCAGTGTGGATTCCAGACTCTTATTCGGTAACTTTCCCTAAGCACCTCACCTTTAGAATAATGACACCCAGAACGAGAAATATGGGGAATCGCTCATCTCTCATCAAGGAAATAGTCCCAAGTTCGGCTTAAAGTACCATAGGCTTGCCCTTTGTGTACATCACCACTAATGTAGGCTTCACTCAACCTGAGATCATATAGGGCTTTTGTGGAATCATGATGAAGGCTTTTGGTTAAGGGTAGGAAGTATTTGGTCAGAGTGAATCTTATCTTTTCTTAAGCACTTCATTTTTTTTTACTGCTCTCTCATTTTCTTGACTCTTTGAGTCCTTTTATCTTTTGTAGGGTTGGAGAGACGCTTTTTTTATCAATTCCCTTTTTCTTCTTCTTATGCTTTCCAAACTTTTGGCATCACTTTTTCATCAATTCTCTTTATTTCTTCTCTTTGTTCATTCTTTTCTTTTCATTCTTTTTCATTGCCTTTTCTCTTTTCTTTATTTTGTGCCTTCTTTTTCACTTCATCACATCCCTCGTCTCTCCCCCAAACTTATGCTTTTTTCCTAGCACCAAGGAAAGATCGGGTGCCAAGAGAGGGTAAAAGAATGGTTAAAGGCTTATAACTTGTTTTTTTTAAAGAAAGGGCTTAAGGCTCAAAAGGGTTGACTAGGGAATATATCTTCTGGAATGTCATGGAAGTGTTCAATTCTTTGTTCAAGCCAAGGAAAGCCTATAGTCACTTCTAAAGTCAAATTACACCTAGAATTTCGCCTAGACAACACTCAGGGCAAGTTCTAGATTAGTAGCATGGAACTTGGACTTGCAATTGCGAATTTCTCACCACTAATAGCTAAAGGATTGTTACAGAAACCGAGTCGAGGGCCCACAACAACCTTAGTCGTGTTTTGAGTAACAAAATGGTCCCGAAGGACCACCCGATGATTATCGGCCAACACAAGAGTCTCAAGATCATCACTATCACCATCCTAAACACAAAGGTTTGTCTTTGACCATGGGATCAAAGGCAACTGTGTTAGGCCCAAGTGAAGCTTTTATTGAGGCACCGTTATTGAAAAACAAAACAAGAAGAAAAGGAAAAACAGACTCAAACCCTTAAGAAGGTTGTCACACCGTCCATCCTTGGAAATATCCACGCGGTTCATACAAGTTCCACCTTTGGAAAGAACCGTGGTGTTAAGAAAACCAAAGGCTTATTGCTCACGCGAAAACCAAACAAGAAGCTATGAAAGAAAAATAAGAAGCTATAAAATAGAAAAGAAATGCGTAAAGTAAAGTAAAGTACGTGGGATAGAATGAATATGTACAATAGGGGAATTAGATGAATATACATAAGGGATGAATATTTACAATGGATAGTTATTTTATACATACCAAAATGGGAAATAACATAAAGAAAAAGAAGCAAAATGTTGTTTGCATTATACAATCCGATGTAGCCAAAATCAAATGCCTGTAGGTCCACTCCCCCAACTAAGAGAAAGCATTGTCCTCAATTCTATATAGAAAAAATAGTTCACAAAATATGGGAGAGAGAGAGAGAGTAAAGAAAACTCCCTATTGGCCCTCGGCCTGCTGTGGTCCCTGCTGCTCTGTCAGAGAGGGGGTAGGAGCTGCTTGAGATGGGGACTGTGAAGGATCTGCATCTGATATAGCTTGTGATGGAGCTCCGGTGGGCTGGGCCTCCTGGATCTGAGCCTGAGTGTGCTCTGTGGGAGGGTCTGCCAGTACAAGTCTGATGTCTTGAGCACGTGGCATGACCTTCCTCTTCTTCAATGGCCTCACTGGATCCTCCTCCTTCACTGACTGAGGCAATGGCTGCTGCTCTGGATGTGGCTCTGTCGGGTCAACTAGTAGCATCTCCAATGGAATATGATCACCCGATAGCTTGTCGACCTCCTTTCTCAACCTCGCCACCTCCTCCTTTGACGCCCGAGTCTTCCTCAGCTTCTTTGTTTCTTTGGCCAGATTTGTCAATGCACTATGCACCCACCGCATCCATGATTTTCTTCTGGTTCTCCAAAATTTCTTTCAGAGTGTCCTCAATGGACTGCGGGACCTGTGGTGGGAGAGGAGGAGCTGGGGCTGCCACAACTGTAGAAATTGCAGTCAACTTTGTAGTAGTTGACTGCATCCAGTTGGTGAGGCTAGTCAGTGTCATGTTCAACCGTTGAGCAGTCATGGGATAGGCTCTGGTGAAGGATATGTCAGTGGCGGTGGAGGTAGACGGACCGAGAACCTCATCTAGAATGGCAGGCTGGGGAAGGGAGGGTTCCGCCACCACCACTTGCTCTTCAGACTGGCTAGTGGAGGCAACAGACTTTCCCCTTGACTTCTTTTTGGGGTTATCCTCATCCTTCAAGTCATACCAGGAAAAGGGTGCTTTGGGCTTGACTTTGGTGTCAAAGCGCTTCATAGTGACTTCCTGGTCTTCACAATACATAGTCAGATAATGAGGAAAAGGGTAAGAAGTATCACCTATGCTGACAACCCGACTAATGACCTCAGACATCATATTTCCCATATTGATAGGGTACCCAACCATGATAGATGCCTCCACCAATACAACCCTACTGAGAGGGAGGGTCTGGTCATAATGGGTCGGGTCTAGCCTGCTGCATACAAAAGTCTCCCACCCTTTTGCTTCGAAGTTCAGGATCCTCCTGGTGATAGTCTTCCCAGCAGTTAGCCACTCCGAAGTGTCCCCGGGCTTAGCCAAGTGTAAAGCCAACCAATTTCTAGCAGCATCCTTTTCTGCCAGTTTCTCCCGGTACAAGGAATCATCCACATAATCCATCTCCAAATAGTCGTTTAGTGAAGGTCCTTCAAAAGGCACTATGAGATTGCGGACTTGGAATGACTTTGAGTCCTTTTCAAGAAAAATCAAATTAGTGTAAAACTCCTTCACTATGTGCTCATTTGCATCCGGGAGATGTTCAGTGAAATAAGACCACACTTTTCTGTCTCGGTACTGCTGCCTCACATTGAGGTTGTAAGTGGACAAATCTTTCATTGAAAAGGTGCGCTTCGGAATAAGTGACCGTGCAGTCCACAATTACCTGAATATGTGGAAGGCTTTTTCACTGACAAAATGATCCTTCCACGCATCCGGATTCCGAGTGCGCTCGACCCCTTCAACCACCTGCTCATCTCCCTTGTTGTCACTTGAATTCTCCCCAGATAAGGAAGCTGTAGGGGAAGTAGAATATGAGTGTGCACTGGAGGCGGATTTGGATGGGAAAACTGCTCGTGCTGGGGCCGGGAGATGAGACAGGGTTCATTGGGGATGATTGTGATGAGGCCTCCTCTGACGGAGCATACTCGCTTCCTAATGGTGAAGGAGGAGAGTCTGTAACCCGACTGGGCTGTCCGGATGACTGAGGAGGCAATGAAACTTTGGATGGTTGCCTTGGTGCCCCTGGGCCTCTCCCCCTTTGAGTTTCTCCTCTACCAGTGTTTTTACGACCGCCTCCTCAAGATAGTACCATTGCCTGCAAATTACACATAAGTGAACATGGTTAGTTTCCCGAGCATTGATGTGCAAACACTTCAGTAGTCAATGAAGAATAAGTACACTGGTTTTAGGCCACCGCGGACCGCAAAAAGTCAATCGCGGACCGCGGTGGAGACCATCTGCTGAGCAAGACACACTGGAATTCACTTCGTGGGACGTGAAAAATCGACCGCGGCCGCGGCCGGGAAGTTACATCCAGTGTAGTATTAATTCTCAAAGGCAGGGACCGCGGACCGCGAAAAGTTGACCGCGGTCCGCAAAAAACCGGATTGTGATTATGTAAAACGAAGCACCCGGTCCGCGAAAAAGGGATCGCGGACCGCGAAAATGGATATCGACCTAGGGTTCCCAGAATTTGCATTTTCTATGCTAAAGTGTTCATTGAGATAAGCCCTACACAAGTAATCAGTGCAATTGCATTCCAAAGGACTATCATGAACCAATTTGGGCTAACCCTAACATTTTACAAGCCTAAAAAGAGAAAAATTATGAAAAAAAAGATGAAAAATAAAGAAAATAAAGAAATTAAGAAGTTAATGAAGCACAAATAAACTTACTAGATGCTTGGATGATAGTATGGATATGAGCAATGAATTTCAGAGAATGCAAAAGTGAGACACGGTTGAAGGGGGCTTTGAATAGCTATAGTGCGAAAAGTGTGAAATAAAACGCTAGTGGCCTATTTATAGAGAAAGCTGGGGACCACCCCTCTTACCTATCGCGGACCGCGAAAAATCGACCGCGGTCAGTCAATGGCTTATGGCATAAGAGATAGCTGGGCATCGCGGACGGCGAAAAGTCGACCGCGGCCGCGAAGCAGATTCCAATGAGTTATTTTTGCAGCTTGTTGACTTCGCGGACCGCGAAAAGGAGACCGCGGCCGCGAAGTCAATTTCCAGTAAGCTTCTATTTCTATACTCAGCCAAATTTCCTGTATCAAAATCATCCTACAAATCAAAAAACCAGTTAGTGTAAAAGTGAAACCGATTTTACCAAGAAAAATAAAGAAATGAAAGTAAAGACACATGGGTTTCCTCCCAAGAAGCGCCTGATTTAACGTCGCGGCAAGACAAATTTTACCGGGATCATTTGAGATGAAGAAGTGCCACCACGTGGCTGTCATCAACTTTTCCAAGATAGTGTTTTACCCGGTGACCATTTACTCTGAAGACTTCACCACTTTTTTTCTTAAGGTCAAGAGCCCCAAATGGAGTAACAAATACCACTTCAAAAGGCCCACTTCACTTTGAGTTGAGTTTTCCGGGAAATAGCCTCAACCTAGAATTAAACAGTAAGACCAAATCACTAACCTTGAACTCTTTACCTCAAGCATATTTGTCATGTAGGTACTTCATTTTGTCCTTGTACAAGGACGAACTGGAGCACGCATAGAATCTAAACTCATCCAACTCATTCAATTGTTCCACTCGAAGATTTGCAGCTACATCCCATTCCAAGTTCAACTTTTTCAAGGCCCACATAGCCTTGTGCTCCAATTCCACCGGAAGGTGGCATGCTTTTCCAAAAACCAAGCGATATGGGGACATCCCAATTGGGGTCTTGTAGGCTGTCCGGTAAGCCCAAAGAGCATCATCTAATTTCTTAGCCCAGTCGGTCCTATTGGCATTGACCGTTTTGGATAATATGCTCTTTATCTCTCTGTTAGACACTTCAACTTGGCCACTAGCCTGAGGGTGGTACGTGGTAGTGACTTTATGATTGACCCCATACTTAGAAAGCAAGGAGTCAAAGGCTTTGCTGCAAAAATATGACCCCCCGTCACTGATGATGGCTCGTGGAGTGCCAAACCTAGTAAAGATATTCTTCTTGAGAAAGGCTATCACACTCCGCGCCTCATTGTTTGGTAAGGCTATGGCCTCCACCCATTTCAACACATAATCAACCGCAACCAAGATGTACGTGTTTTCGCATGAACTCACGAATGGCCCCATGAATTCAATGCCCAAAACATCAAAGGTATCTACCTCAAGAATCGAATTTAGAGGCATCTCATCCTTTTTGGAGATTCCTCCGGCTCTTTGGCATTCATCACACCTCTTCACTAGGTCACTAGCATCCTTATACAAAGTGGTCCAAAAGAACCCACAACTAAGCACTTTAGAAGCAGTTCTCACCCCTCCGTGATGACCACCATACGGCGAGGAGTGACAAGACTCAAGGATAGCTAGTTGTTCTTCCTCCGGTACACATCGCCGGATTACCCCATCGGTGAAAATCTTGAATAAATAAGGCTCGTCCCAATAGAAATCCAAGATATCCCTTCGAAGCTTCTTCCTTTGGTTAGAAGAGAGCTCACAAGGGACAACTCCGGTGATGAGGAAATTAGCAATATCCGCAAACCATGTCATTTCTCTCATTGACATTGAAAGGAGTTGTTCATCCGAGAAACTATCATTGATCTCAAGTCCGTCAGAAGGACATCCTTGCTCCTCCAACCGGGACAAATGATCGGCTATTTGATTCTCACTCCCTCTTCGGTCCACTATCTCTAAATCAAACTCTTGTAATAACAAAACCCATCTCATAAGTCTTGCCTTGGAATCCTTCTTGGTCATGAGGTACCAGAGTGCTGCATGGTCAGTGTGCACTATGACTTTGGCACCCATCAAATAAGCACGAAATTTTTCCATGGCAAAGACTATAGCTAGAAGCTCCTTCTCCGTGACTCTGTAGTTCATTTGAGCATAATTCATTGTCTTGCTGGCATAGTAGATTGGATGAAACACTTTGTTCACCATTTTCCCAAGCACATCACCCACAACAACATCGCTTGCATAACACATAAGCTCAAAAGGTGCACTCCAATCCGGCACCATGATAATGGGAGTGGTAGTGAGCTTGTGTTTTAAGAGTTCAAAAGCTTGCATACAATGCTCATCAAAATTGAATTTGGAATCCTTCTCTAACAGCTTGCATAATGGATTCACCACCTTAGAGAAATCTTTGATAAACCGCGGTAAAAACCGGCATGGCCAAGAAAGCTACAGACTCCTCTCACTGAAATAGGTGGTGGAAATTTTGAAATAACCTCGATCTTTTCCTTATCAACCTCAATGCCATTCTTTGAAATCTTATGGCCCAAAACAATTCCTTCCTCCACCATAAGGTAGCATTTTTCCCAATTCAAGACCAAATTCGTTTCTTCACACTGAGCAAGGACTTTATCAAGATGACTCAAGCATTCGTTGAAAGAATCCCCGACGACACTAAATTCTTCCATAAATACTTCTAGAAAGTCCTCCACCATGTCGGTGAAGATTGGCATCATACATCTTTGGAAAGTGGCTGGGGCATTACAGAGTCCGAATGGCATTCGAGCAAAGGCAAAAGTGCCATATGGGCAAGTGAATGTGGTATTCTCTTGATCCTCCGGGGCTATCAAAATTTGATTATATCCAGAATACCCGTCAAGGAAACAATAAAAGGCTCGACCTGCGAGCCTATCCAATATTTGATCCAAGAATGGTAAAGGAAAATGGTCTTTGCGGGTTACCATGTTGAGCTTGCGGTAGTCCATGCACACCCGATCCGGTAACCGTTCTTGTAGGAATGAGCTCATTTTTATCATTTTTATCACTGTCATTCCACCCTTTTTTGGAACGTATTGGACCGGAGAAGTCCAAGCACTATCTGAAATCGACCACACCCGCATCAAGCCATTTTATGATCTGCTTTTTCACCACATCTTGCATAGCTTCATTGAGTCTTCTTTGATGTTCAACGGAAGGTTTGGCTCCATCCTCCAATCTGATCTTATGCATGCAAAAGGCGGGGCTAATACCCCAAATATCAGCTAAGGTCCAACCGATTGCTTTCTTTCTCCTCCTTAGCACTTTTAAAGTTGAGTCAACCTGCAATTGGGTTAGGCAAGAGGAAAGAATAACTGGTAAAGTACAAGAGGGACCAAGGTATTCATACCTGAGGTGGGAAGGAAGTGGCTTCAACTCCAGATTCGGAGGTTCTTCAATGGATGGCTTTGTTGGTGGGGTCTTCCTGTTCTCCAAGTCCAATGACAATTTTCTGGGAGCATAAGAATAAGACCCCATGCCTTGAAGGGCATGAGTGCTATCAAGCACACCATCCACCACTGAGTCCTCATGATTCAACAAGGCCAACTCCACAGGATCATCAACATGGATCATAACACTAGCATCGTCAATAATAACCCCGGACACGAGGTCCATAAAAGAGCACACTTCAGTGCTGTTGGGCTGCTTCATAGATTTGCACGCATGGAAGACCACTTTTTCATCACCAACTCTGAATGTAAATTCCCCAGCTTCAACATCGACCAAGTCCTTCCCGGTGGCAAGGAAAGGCCTCCCCAAGATAATAGGGACCTCAAAATCAACCTCACAGTCGAGGATAACAAAATCTGCTGGCAATATGAATTTGTCAACTCTCACTAAGACATCATCAATAATACCTAGGGGCCTCTTCATTGATCTATCCGCCATTTGAAAACGCATAGAGGTCGCCCTAGGTTGTCTAATTCCCAAAGTCTTGAACACAGAATATGGCATCAAATTTATGCTTGCCCCAAGATCACATAGGGCTTTTGCAAAGTCTGCACTCCCAATTGTGCAAGGAATAGTGAAGGCACCCGGATCTTCAAGTTTTGGTGCCATGGAGTGAACAATAGCACTCACTTGGTGAGTCATCTTAATGGTCTCACACTCCATGGATCATTTTTTAGTCACCAAGTCCTTCATGAACTTAACGTAACCTGGCATTTTCTCCAAGGCCTCAACCAAGGGAACATTTATGGTAAGACTCTTCATCGTATCAAAGAACTTTTTAAACTGGTCTCTTGCTTCTGTTTTGCCAATCTCTGAGGATAGGGAGGAGGTGGACTAGGAAATGTGCCTTTGGGGCCACCGGTTCTGGCATGTCAATTATGTGCTCCCTAGACGGGTTCACATTTATACCCAAATCTTCCCCATTTTCATGAATGTCAATTCTTACCTCACTTTCAATTGGCTCACCCATTGCTTATTCCACATCAACTGGTAGCTCATCTTAGGGTACAACTTCATCGTCAACAACAACCTTCTTTTGCCCCGAAGTACTTGCTTCACCACCTTTTCCACTCCGAGTAGTTATTTCCATAGCATGACCGGTGTTGTTGTTGTTCCCACCCTTGGGGTTCACCATCGTATCACTCGATAGTGCACCCTTCGGGCGTGTGTTTAAGGCATGTGAAATCTGGCTCATTTGTACTTCAAGATTTCGGATAGAAGTAGTGTGAGAGGATATCTAGGCATCGGATTCTGCATTTCTCTCCATCATATGTTTAAACATATTTTCTATCCGACCCATTTCCGAGCTTGAATAAATTTACCCATGAGATTGATATGGAGGGGGGTTGCTTTTGGTTGTTGGTACATCGGGGGCCTTTGAAAACCCGACCCCCGATTACCTTCACCTCCCCAATTATTGTTGTTATTTCTTCCATTCCAATTCCCTTCATTGTTGTTCCCCCATTGTCGGGCATTATTGTTGTTCCATTGACGATCATTGGTATTGCTCCAATTTCTAGCATTGTTATTGTTCCAGTTTCGTGGCCTTTGGTTCCCCCATTTTTGCGTATTACCTTGCCCTTGGTAGTTGTTTGCACACATAACATCCTCATCTTGGTCATTATAACTTTCATCTTGTTCATGACCACTCGGCCCTTGATCACCTTGATCACTATGGTTTTGCCTAACATTCCCCCGAGGTCTCCTTTGGTTTCCTTGCATATGAACTCCTCCCATAGCATTTACTTTCTTCGGCCCTTGATATTGTTGGAGTTGGGATTTAGCAAGTTGGTTCATGGTTGTTGTGAGCTCGGCAATTGCTTGCCGTTGTTCTTGGAGTTTCTTGTGGAGACTATTCACACCGGTTTCCCCTTGAGGCACATTTGCTCTACTTTGCCAAGCCGAAGATGTGTCGGCCATTTCATCAAGAATATCACATGCCTCGGGGTATGTCAACTTCATAAAATTACCACCGGCCAATTGGTTGACCACACATTGATTTACCGTTTTGATTCCCTGGTAGAATGTTTGTTGTATCATAGCCTCAGTCATGTCATTGTTAGGACACTCCTTGACCATGGTTCTATAGCATTCCCATATTTTATGTAGTGGCTCGTTTGGCTCTTGTTTGAATGCCAGAATCTCATTTCGAAGGGCTTCCATGTGGCTTGGGGAAAAGAACTTTGCAATAAATTTATCCGCGAGCTCGTCCCAAGTGGATATAGAATGGTTTGGGAGACACTCAAGACAATCCAATGACTTTCCCCTAAGTTAGAACGGGAACAACCGTAACCGTAATGTTTCCTCAGACACATTAGTTTTCTTACTCCCACAACATGTATCGACAAAGCCTTTGAGATGCTTATAGGCATTCTGGTGGGCGGCTCCGGAGAAGTATCCTCTTTGCTCTAGGAGAGTGAGCATAACGTTTGTGATTTGGAAGTTCCCCGCTCGAATCCTTGGTGGGACTATTGCACTACCATACCCCTCGTTTGGAAGGACCCGAGGAGCAGCTCTAGGAGCTGGAGGTGGGGGAGGGTCTGGGACATCATCCTGTATATTGGCATGTCAGCCTCTTCTTTGTGGAGGAATTTGATTAATTACATCTTCTTGATTTTCATAAACCTCCTCCCCCAGAATCACATTTCCTAGTGGATCGGCCATTGTACCTAAGTACACAAAACAAGGAAGTTAAAAATAGAAGGAAAGAAAAACACACTACGCTTCTAGTTATAAATATAGTCACACCGTTAAAGCTCCCCGACAACGGCGCCAAAAAGTGATGATGCCTCACCCACACTACTATATAAGTATGAAGGCAAGGGTCATGTAGCTTTTACCCGAATGGTCGGGATCGAATCCATAGGGATCCTATAGTTGAGAGTGAGTGTATAAGTGATATAGAAGGTTCGAGTGTTTCTAATTGCACTTCTAATCATTTGTTGGTGTTGAACTATACTAAGTGTATTCTATTGTTTGTAAGCTAATTAATGACTAACTTTGTTGTTGTTTTCTAATATTGATAAAAGCACTAGGGTCGTGACCGTTGCCTAGGTGGATACACAAAAGGATTCAATTCTAAGGTCGGGGAGATACAACTATAACCAAAGCACGAAGGTGCTCACTCTATACCTCTCGATAGTTTGAGTGATTATACCCTAATTACCCCTCTCGAGGCCAATTGGGTGCCAATTAATCAAGCAATATAGGATTATGTAGGGTGTTACTCTCTCAAGGTTTAACCCGTTAACTAGGGCTCAAGTAGAGTTTGACCATTTGCCTGGGTTTAACCCCATTGATTGGGACTACTAATCTCTTGATAATGCCCTAATTTCCTATTAGGCTAATTTCTAGACTCAAGTCTTTTTTCTCAAGAAAGACCCAAGTCATGAAAAGGTTAATTAGTGTTTGCAACCACTAATTATAGCAATAAAAACCTTGAAATAGCCTAAATATCCAACACCCATTAATTTTCCAACCTTAATTTCAAAACCCCATTACATACCCACACTAGGGTTGAGCCACAACCATAGCTAATGGGTCTAGCTACTCATAATCAAAGATGAAAACAATGATAGAGAAGAAGAATAACCCATTTAATTGATTCCTAACAATGAAGTTGAAGTTTTCAATGTTAAAAATGCAAGAACAAAGCTAAAGAAATAAAAAACCTAAAATATTCACGAGCTCTCTACTTCTGAAAATAGTTGATCTATCTCCGATATGGAAAGAAATTACAAAATAGTCTATTTATAGTCTGCCAAATTTTCGGACAAAAATACCCATGCGGGACCACCGCGGACCGCAAAAACCATGGTGATGTTGAGTTGTTGATCTCCTGGTAAGGGTCGACCGCAGACCGCGAAAAGAGGACCGCGACCTCGGTGAATGCTTGTATCATTTCTGGACCTCACTGGAATTCCACCGCGAATCGTGAAATAAGGACCGCGGCCGCGGTGGGGACTTGCCTTTTTCTGGAGCTCACTGGAATTCCACCGCGGTCCGCGAAACTACGACCGCAGTCGTGGTGGATGATTGCCTTGTTGTCGACCTCACCGGAACACCACCACAGTCCGTGAAACTACGACCGCGGCCGCGATGGATACTTGACTCACTGTCGACCTTACTGGAATTCCACCGCGGACCGCGAAATGAGGACCGCGGCCGCGGTGGCCTTCTTTGTCTTGATCATCCTTGTTGAATTTGATCCTTGTGCCGGATTCACTCCTATTTTGAGCATATTTTAGACTGAGTGCCTTCATTTCTGGTTCAATCGTGCAACAAGCACAACGTATAAGCTTTCGGGGACATTTTGTGTAACATTGTATCCAAAATTCATGTATAAAGAAACGAAAAACGAGGCAAAAATCTAAGCTATCAGCCTCACACTGGCTTAAGTCAGCCCGAGACTTAGAGAAGGCCTATATGAAAAAAGATGGAAGTGAGATAGTGGGAAGGTAAAATTAAAGAAAATTACACCAGCAAAATTAATACTTACTCGGCTCAGAAGGCGTTGGGCCTCTTCGAAGAGGGTAGATGCACCGTTGAGTTCAGAGGCATCATCGACCCCGGTAAAGAAATCTCGAAAAGGATCCTCTTCACTAGGGACTCCGCCTATCTCAGGGGTCCTTATATCCCAAGCATCTCTTATCGCCTCCTTGGAGAAAGCCGGTAGAGAAGGCGAGTGACCTGCTGTCACTACCCCGAGGGAGTCGCTCGGGGCGCTCTATTCAGCTATGGGGGTCTCAGAACCAGCCCCCTCTAGTATGTTTTTTGGGCAAGTGATGATCTCGACCTCGGGTGATTCGGGGGCTTTGCCCGAATCTTTCTTCGAAACCTCCTCCTCACGAGGCAGGGTCTCGGTAACCACCGCTGGCTTAGGGGACTTGGCGGTCTTTCTTACTCGAATCACCAGCGCCGAGTCATCGCCTTCATTTTCTTCTTCTTCTTCTTCTTCTTCTTCTTCTTCTTCTTCTCCTCCTCTCAGTTTTTGGACTGACTCTACAGTCAAAGGGATGACATTCCCCCTGTGTCTTCGAGCTGGAGCCTTTTCGGGTTTAGGGTCCTCCTGTGACGAGACCCTCTTCCTCTTATTATCTTTCCCCAGCTTTGGAGCCGGGGTCATAACTTCTTCCTTACCACTCGGAGGCCTCAAGACTGCGTCTTTGTTTAGGACTGCACAAAAAGAGTCTAAGTGAGAAAAGGAAATGCAATCAACACCTTGGAAACAAGGATAGGGAAACTCACCATGGTTTTTCGCCTCCCATTTTCCTTTTGCCAAGTTGTGCCAACAACGCTCAACATAAGAGGAAGTCGAGGCCAACTTCCGAACCTAGTCCTCGAGGTCAGGAACTGCTCGAGGCATCCAAGCACCTTGTGCATGACAAATGAAGATGTTAAATAAAGCAAAAAATACAGACATGGAAACTAATGAGTAAAGTGTTACTTATGCTTCAGGTTCCATTTCTCGGGAAATTGCATTTTCTCCTTCGGGATGAGGTCACAGGTCCTTACCCGAACAAATTGACTCATCCACCCTCGGTCCTTGTCCTTGTTGATAATCGAGAACAACGCCTTGGTCACTCAACTTTGCAGTTTGATCAACCCTCAAAATATTCGGGGTCAGTATAACCTGATGAGATGGTCGAGGGTGAACGGCAATCCCTCGATTTTGCTGGAGAAGAACCGGAGCATGATCACGATGCGCCAGAAAGAAGGATGAACTTGGTCGAGGGTCAGTTGGTACCTGTTACAGAAATCTATGATAACTGGATCGAGGGGACCCAACTTGAAAGTGTAAGTGTAAGCACTTAGAAACCCTTCCTCGTGGGTGGTAATGTTTTCTTCAGGAGAAGGGATCTGTATAACTTTGTCCCCCCAGTTGCAATCCCTTTTAACGTCCTCGAGATATCCCACTGTTATCGAGTAGATATATCTCGATACGTGCTCACATCGTCCAGAGACCGGTGGAGGGTTCTCGACTTTGAAGTTGGACTTTCGAACACACGGGCCGGGAACATACTCACTAGGGAGAGGTTCCACCACCGTTTTATCATCGGCCGGCCGTGAAGAAGAAGAGGAAGCCTTTTCCTTTTGTGGAACGGTTTTGGAAGTTTTTGCCATTATACGAGTAGAAGAAAGAGGAAAGTGTTGAGTTCTGGTAGTTTGAAACTAACAGAGATGGACTAAGGAGTGATGAAAGAGAAGAGATTGAGAGAGTTAAAGACTTGGAAGAATTGATGAAGATGAAAGTAAAAGTTTGATTCAACAAAAGAAGCCATATTTATAGATTTACGATGACGGTTCGACGACGCTAGTGGCCAACCGCCCATTGACGTGCATTAGTGGTTTGGAAAACTGTACCAACGGGACGTTTCAATCATTTCCATCGCTTACGTCACGAGGATGACATCACTATTTACCAAGCTGGTCAGAAGAAAATCGAGGTATTCCCCTGTTAGAAGCCCTGATTCAACGTAAATTCTCTCAAATGTTAATTCAGAATCATGTCCCCTTTTCCTACTGCTCTCTCATTTCAATCAGATGTGATTCAAACTCGCATAGGATAAGGAATGACAGCCGAAGATAAGAATCCATCTTCATTCTCTGTATATGAGACGTAACAGCTAGCTGTCAGGCGTAGACATTAGTTGTTCGTTCATTTGGTTTGTGTCTGATCTTGTTTTCGGAGTTTGAGTTCCTGACTAACCCTTACCAGTTTATATAGTGTATTTTCTTATAATGGTGTGCGGGTGGCAAAAAATATTTAGTTCATCAACGCAGTTCTTATTTGAAAAGGAAAATACTGTCGCAGAACTAAGTAGAACTGTCGCAGATAACGGAAATTTCATCCCTTGATCTCCAGATATGCTATTAGAACTATATACGGTAGAAATCGGGGTTACCCGATTTCACTATTCGATCGAGGATGGAATGTTGCATTGAAGAGCTGAGACGACGAGTTCGAAATCGAAGCCTCTTTCTAGATCGAGGTTGATATCAATCGAGGCCAGAAGAGACAGACTTCGAGTAATATCGGGATAACTTTATAATGGAAAATGCGAGATATCCACGATTGGTCGAGGATCGTGGCATGAATCTCGAAACAGATCAAATCTATAGCAGTTAATCAGCTGTTTATATGGTTTCCTTCTGTAATTAGAAGTATACCTTAATTAGGATTCCTCCACTATATAAAGAGGAGTTTCATTCATTTGTAAGGATGATTCATTGCTCACTGAGAAAATATATACAATCATTTCTTTCTTGCTTATTGCTCTACTTACTGTTCATCTTTTATTGCTCTTACATTACCACCTCGAGTTCACTTCAATTCGAGGTCGAGGTTCAGCCTCAACACTGGTTTGGTTTATTTTATAGTTCAATTCAGTTCATTCATCTTCTCGTTTATCAATTGGTGTTGGACGAAATCACATATCCTTAAAACCACAATTTAAGTTTAATTGTTATCCGAATTTTAGGGTAAATAACAACATCACGCCAACAGGCCTAACGGCGACCTTAAACATTACAAAGGCAAAGCTAGAATTCATATCTGACAAACCCCACTCTAAAATATGTGAGCACTAAACAGTTGCCAAAAATAAAATGGAAAAACAAAAGGCATGAATGTGCTATCTTTCAGCGTAGATGATCTACTCGTCCCATGAGTATAGTGCTTTTCGATTATTTGAGCGTGCATTAGAAAAAGGAAGACTGTTCAGGAAGTACATTTAAGTGAGCTAGAACTTTAGCAGCCAAAGATTTCATGTCACTTCTTCCTTTCTGAGTGATTTCCACAAGTGGCATCTGCGCTAATATCCCATACTTTTGCTTCATTTCTATCATTCGAAATATCCTCTCCAAGGCCTTGAGAGATTTTTCTTGTAAAACGATAGATGATGAGCTCAACAATTTTATGATTGGAGCAATAACATTGGATTCTGCAAGTACCTTAGAACCATTCTGCAGTTGTGCTTCTTCAATTATTGTCAAGATTGCATCTAAAGAAGCTTCAGCAGCTACAGGATCTGATTCGTCCAACACTTCTGAGAGGGGTCTGAGAGCATTAGCCTCTACAAGGCAGAATGTGGATTCAATGCTGCAAATTCCTAAGTGCACAGGACAGCTATGTGTCGGTGATGCAATACAACAGCTTAACATCCAATTTTTTCTAACCGGCTTGCTCAGAATACACGAGCTTTCCGATAACTGCTTTAAACAAGTGGCTGCATTCTTTTTAGTCAAGGAACTGTCAGACGCTAGTAGGGATACCAGAAGAGTAATAACACCAGCTTCAGCAACTTGTTTTTGTGTTTCTGGATTTGTTGGAAGAGTAAAACGGCAAAGAGCTCCAGCAGCATTCTCTACGACTTCATTTCTTGGTAAAGCATGTTTGTTTCTACCGCGTAAACAGTCTAAGATGACATCAAGCGCCCCAGCATCAAGAAGGTGCTGAGACATTGAACAATCTTGAGGAAGGTAGGAGATTATTCCCAACGCAGCAGCAGTCTCTTCTTCGTTATCCGAAGTTCTGATGATCCGCACCAAGTTCCCAATGCAGGTACTATTTACATGCTCTAAGAGAATATCATCATTGCCATCTTTTGTCAATAAATAGAAGAGTTTCACCGCATCAGCCCGTACTTTACGGTCATCACGTTCACATAGGTAGACTAGTACCTTAATTGCGGAAATCTGACAATGAAACAATAATTGAAATGACAGCTAAAGTTAGAAATCAAATATGTTTATCTACATGAACTTCAAGATCTGACACTAGTGTGAACTTTAATTAGTTGATTGTACAGGAGATGAAATGGAGAGCAATCATGAAATCATATCAGGAAATTAATACAAAAAGGAGATTTTCTTTACCTACTAGCAAGTAAGTCAACAAACTCTTAGAGAAACTAAAGCATCAGGGCCAAAATGCGAACAACAGCTATATAATGTTTAAGCTTTTGGTAGTCCGTTAATTGCAAATTTTCTTCCCTTATAACACAACCTTAACATATTTATTTCCTAATGAGGATCATCAGTTTACAGTTTGAGTAAGGGGGATATCTTTAGAGGGAATTGTGTTTTCCGACTAGTTTATGACTCAGGGAATGACTAGCTATAGTAAGTGTGAAAAATTATATCCGATTCTCCTAGCTTGTGCAAAAATATTGAAGATAATTTATCAGAATCTACATACCTGTCTCAGTTTAGTCCGGATATCAGAACCAGCAGGAGATTGGCACATTGCTTGAAAGATACGAAGAATGCTTTGTTGCACGTTAGATCCAGTCAACGATACAAGAGAAAAGAGTTTAAAAATATCGTCATGAGACTCCAACAGTGAAACCTGAACATCCTCTGATCTTTGCGAATTTGTTGACATGGAAAGTTGCATAATTGTTGCTGCAACATGTTCCCGTATTTCGTTTGACAAGGTGTGACAAAATAGTAGTTCAAATAGCAGGTCACTGACACCTTCCTTAACCATCAGCTGACCATTTTGTGTGACAGTTGAAAGGTTTTGAAGTGCTTTGACAGCAATACTTTTTATCTCTGTATTGCTATGGGAGAGAAGTTCAAGAAGTGGTTTCAGTGCTCCATTTTCTATGAGGCGCAGCTTAAGCTGGTCGCTCAACTCGATCTCTGACAAGGTTTTGGCCATGAACATACGCTTACTTTCAGTTCCTGCACCAATAACGAGGTAGACCTATAGATTACGGCTTCTAGAAGTAGTTTTGAATTCAAACAACCAATGATTACATCAAGATAAAATCTGCCTTTTCAAATTCACCAACCATAAGCCATCTCTCACTTTATGGGTCTACCTGACATCAGGATATCATTCTTGGTTTCTGCCACATGCCATCCTATTTAACTTATTGGTTCATACCCTTATTAGATGTGTTCTAGCATTAGTTCTTTATGTTGACTTAATTTCCAAAATGGATACGCTTACTCATCTAGACCGGTTAGATGCCTTGTGGTTGCAATGAATTGCAGACATCCTAAGATCTCCAGAACAGTTCCGAAATGCTTAACATAGTTTATTATTTATAGGTTAATTAGAAGCTAAAATAGCACAGGTTCTAAAATAAAGTTCAGGCTTGGATCAAAAGAAGCTATCATCCAAAAGCACAAAAAAGAATGATTATAGCCTGAATTATGCAGTAA
Source organism: Nicotiana paniculata (assembly GCA_005239505.1). NCBI lineage: Eukaryota > Viridiplantae > Streptophyta > Magnoliopsida > Solanales > Solanaceae > Nicotiana > Nicotiana paniculata. The sequence continues at coordinate 86,514 of ML364595.1, forward strand.
CCTTGGGATCTTGAAAAATATCACTCAAAACAATATCATAAGTTTCAACTTTTAAGTATGATAGTGTTAAGCAAATACCTGAACATAGTTGTTGTAATAAGGGTGCACCATAATTTAATCTTGCCATCTCAATGACATTCTGATCAAGGAAAGAGAGATTCTTTAAAATCTCACTTGCATACTTTGCAACTACAGAGTCGTCACTATTCATGAAAGTAACAAGTAGAAGGATGCAACCCTGGGCACTGCCCATCAAGTCCCGAACTATGCTACTTCTCGATAGCTCCAACAGCAGTTTCAAAGCCAATGTGCTTTCTTCAGGCTTGCGCGCAAGGGATCGCACCACCAATCCAATAGCATTATCTACTGTACCTATTCTTTCCTGCCAGCACACCAGATAAACTAGCTTTAAGATCATTCAGAGGAGGTATCCATTTGATAAACATTATTTGTTTGTGGGAATTGTGTGAGAGATAAGTAAATCTTGAAAAAATCCACACATAAGCGGATCAGTTGCGTGTTCACTGCTACTGATGTATGTGCAATTCTTGGCTGGAGTAGAATTTGGATCATATAATTGTGAAATGTACACTAAACTATACCTTGCCTTCTTCACTATCCTTTGAGAGGGAGTAAAGTATCATTAAAGCAGACTTTCTTATTTCAGTATTATTTGCACATAGAAGATCTATAGTAACTGGAATGTAATTTTCCATCACTATCCATTCTCTCTGCAGCTCACTCCTTACACAAAACTCCAGCAACTTCTGCAAAGATTGAAGCACTTCTTCCTCATCGTTTGTCTGAATTTTCTGTTTTAGGGAAGCAATCGTGACCATGATGTTTCTGTTTTTCCATTCTTCAATTGACTGACGCAGCATTTTATTGGACCTGAGATCTGATCTTTTCAATGGATTTTTGGTCAAGGGGCACAGCTTATTGTCATCTGCTAACCACTTCTCAATCGCTGTCCTTTCAAATATCTGCCCGGAAGAAGTCTCCACTGGATCTTCCATGACATCTCCAGTAATCGGGCAATAAAATGATTGCAAAGGTTCTAATGGTTGCCTACCCAAAGAGTTCCTTTTAGTCAAGTAATTCGTTTGCTTTTCTTCTGCAGTTGTAAGCAAATCAGCCTTGCCAATTAATAGAATGATCTCTTCCATCCGTAATGTCTCTGCCAGGTTCTTCCCTTGTTCACTACTTTCAGTTTCTCTCTTGAATTCTTCAAATGCTTTCTTCAGTTGTGATTGCTCCTTTGCTATTCCAACAGCTTTTGCAATACAAATGAGCAAATCATTTGCATAGGATCTATCGACATTTCTCTCTTGTATTCCTGATTCAATTTTCACTGAAACTTCCTCCTCCTTGGTAGAGACATCATACTTAGCATTCAGCATTTTCTTGCATAAATCATTCAGCTGAACAGCGATTTCTGGTAAAATAGTCAGAGGTTCCACTGTCATTAGCAACAAAGTCTGAGTAATATCCCTAGTACTACTCTCAAAGAACTTGACAATCCTCTGACAGTTCAATAGGAGATAAATTTTGTTCCTATTTCTGCAGTCAAAAGCTAGTTGCTTAATCAATTCTATCTCCAGCTTGAGATCCTCAAAAGCAGGACTTAAGTTTGTGATTTTACTGGTTCCAGCCTTCGATAACTCTTTTAGGACCAATGCAATCTTCTCCAAGAAATTTGAAAATTTATTGAAATTTTCCTTCTGTACAACAACAGAATTTGCAGCATCCATTGTTTCAAATATAAGTCGAGTTATTTCAGTGACGAATCCTGAAGCTGCAACGTGAGAAACATCAGTGGACGGATCCTCTGGCATGATAACACACTTAGGAATGCAAAAGCAAAGGCAAATCCCTCAATCCTCCAGTATGCGAGTGCGTTAGATAGCCAAACTTCAGCCCTTTCCAGGTACAATTATATCAAATATTGGATCGCTGTGTCGAGGTCCTACAGGAATGCCTGCATCAGTTTCCATATTTACAACATCAATGCAAAATTTTCAACAGTGTCTCAGTTGAATTTCAGCACTCAAACATCGATTTGTTAATTTGGGCATAAAGATCTCAACTAATGTCTTTGTCTTATAAGAAAACTAGTTACTGAAAGAAAAAATATACAAACGACAGATGCAACAATCTATTTCTGTAAAACTTCCTAAAACCTTTTAACCACTCTACTCAAGAAAAATTGCTCTATTGTTTGTTTATAGCCCCCTTTTCTGTTCCTGAGCCGTGGGCCTCTCTACCCTCGTAAGGTGGGGGTATTAGTCTGCTTACACATTACCTACCCAGACCCCACTTGAGGAATTTCACTGGGTTTGTTATTGTTATTGTTACTCAAGAAAATTGCTTGATTTGTTTATCAGGTAAGACTATTTGATCTTCTACATGAATGTTCTAAAGTCTGATTCTGTTTGTGCAAAATGTAATCCGGTTATTGCACTTCATTTTATCCACCTCTCCATTTTAGCATGATTTTGGTGTAAACTATCTTTATTTTCCTTAACAACCTTTTGCTTGAAAACAACCTAGTAAAATATAAATATAAGGAAGATGAAAGCTAATAACAAAGAAACAAAATACAGAATTTCTGAAATCATTCTGAGACCATTAACTGATGTAAAAAGCTTATCTATTATTCTGGTTAAGATTAACACTGTAAAACCACATATTGCACATCTTCCTAGATTAAAAGCCCAGTTTTCAAGAAGCTAGATGTAATTTAGCTGGTAAATAAAGTTTAATATCATATCAGTGCATTTAGGGAGGGAATTCAAGTTCAAAAGATACTGAAATACGTATTTACTAAGAACAGTTAGGTACCTCTTTAAGGAAAAGTCTATTTATGTGCAGTTGATACTCTTGAAGTTGTTTCGCTGAATTCTGGTTCTTCCAAAATTTGATTCTGACTTTCCAGAGTAGGCAAAGATGTGATGTAGAATTAATTAACAAGAGGCATTTCTCTTTGTGTGCTCTTTCCTCACTGCGCAAAGTCAAGTAAACGTCAACGGGAGAAAAAACACGGCAATTACCATGAATAGAAAGGTTCAAACTAATGGATTGGCCCCTACAACAATACACTCTTGGCGTTTGGGCTGGGGGTTGGCGCGCACAGCTAACTTAGAAATGAAACCGCTTTGACAATTATTTAAGACATATTCAGTTGTTAAAAAAAAAATTGGTAAATTTTATATCACTTGAGTTGTTGTTGCTACTAAGTTCTTTTCTTCTTTAGGTCTTGGAGTCAACTTTAAACTATTGAATATGAAGTTAGGCTCTGGCAGAGCTTTTGTGTTGGGAAAAAATCACCCACACAAAATAATATTCATGGTAATAATAGCGGAATAGTAATATAGTATCGAGCTACGGTAATCAACAAGAATAAAAAGAACAACAAGGACACAAATTTTTAACGTGAAAAACCCTTCTGAATAAGAAAAAAAATCACGAGCCTAGAAGGAGCAAAGTAATCCCACTATAATGAAAAATTTTACACCAAGTAGTCCCGAGTAAAATACTACGGGGACCACTATACACTCAAAAGAAATAACCCTCTTTTAACATTCCTACCTCACTACAATATTATTCACACTCTCTGTTGCAACTTGTCAATTTGCAAGAATGCAAATTGTTACCAAAACTAACTTTGGCCATAACAAGTTTTGGAATCTGACATTTATTTGTTTTTCTTTTTTCATTACGGTGATGGACTCGACAATCTCCCCCTCCAGACCCATTCACCTGAAGGAGGTAACACCGCACTTTAGCTTGAGTGCATGCCGATAAGTTCTTTACACAACTCAAACTTGTCTCTTGGTACCACCTTGGTTAGCATATCTACAGGATTATCACTTGTGGAAATCTTCAGGACTTGCAGAGATTCACTCTCCACCATTTCTCGGATCCAGTGATATCTCACATCGATGTGTTTGTTTCTTGCATGGTACATGGAGTTTTTGCTCAAGTCTATTGCACTTTGATTGTCACAATAGACAACATACTCCTTTTTATGCAAGCCAAGCTCTTGAAGGAATCGCTTTAGCTATATCATCTCCGTGCCAACTTCAGTAGCGGCAATGTACTCTGTTTCAGTTGTAGAGAGTACGACACACTTCTGCAACATCGATTTCCATGATATAGCTCCCCCTGAAAAAGTAAACAAATATCAAATAGTGAATTTTTTGTTATCAATGTCACATGTCATATCAGTATAGTATCTGTATAGCCTTTCAAGATTATATCATATCCTCCAAAGCACAAAGAATCTCCTGCAGTACCTCTCAGGTAACTGAGTATCCACTTGACTACTTCCCATTGTTCTTTTACAGGATTTTCAAGAAACCCGTTGACAACATCAAGTGCGTGAGCAATATCAGATCTAGTACATACCATTTCATACATCAAACTTCTGTCGACAAAGAAATAAGGAACTTTGACCATGCTTTCCTTTTCCTCCATTGTTGTAGGACATATCTTCTTGCTCAAGTTCAGATGACTAGCAAGAGGTGTGCTGACTGGCTTAGAATTCTTCATGTTGAAGCGTTCCAGTACACGTTTAATGTACTTCTCCTGAGACAACTATAACTTTTTGCTTGTTCGCTGTCGAAATATTTAGGCCGACTTTTTACAGGTAAATGGAATCTTTATGCTCAAAACCCCGATTCAAGTAGTCATTTATTAGGTACCACCCAAGGGGCGAGAACTACCATTCTAACTCTTCTCGGGGGATTCCATCCACAAACGCAAAGTTTATGGCTGACTGATATTGCCCATCATCATTTAGCTATTGCATTTATTTTTCTCGTTGTTGGTCATATGTATAGAACCAATTTCAGGATTTGGCACAATATGAAAGATCTTTTAGATGCACATATTCCCCTGGGGGAGGGGGAGGGGGTGGGGGTGGGGATTGGGGCGTGGACATAAGGGTCTTTATGACATAATCAATAATTTGCTTCATTTTCAATTAGACCTTGTTCTAGCTTCTTTAGGGGTTATAACTTCTTTGGTAGCTCAACACATGTACCCTTTACCTACTTATACATTCATAGCACAAGACTTTACTACTCAAGCTGCATTATATACCCCCCAACAATATATCGCAGGATTCATCATGACAGGAGCTTTTTCTCATGGAACTATATTTTTCATTAGAGATTACAATCCGGAGAAAAATGAAGATAATGTATTGGCAAGAATGTTAGAGCATAAAGAAGCTATCATATCTCATTTAAGTTGGGCCAGCTTCTTTCTGGGATTTCATACCCTGGGACTTTATGTTCATAATGATGTCATGCTTGCCTTTGGCACTCCGGAGAAGTAAATCTTGATTGAACCTATATTTTCTCAATGGATACAATCCACTCATGGTAAAACTTCATATGGGTTCGATGTACTTTTATCTTCAACGAGTTGTCACGACCCAAATCTTAGTCTAGGCCGCGATGGCGCCCAGCGCCGATGTTAGGCGAACCAACACAATTAGTCTAGTGAGTTCCATTTAAATTTTATAAAACCTTATTAACAATATCCTATACAGGCATCTAGTAGAAGGAATCAAAAGAACACGTCTATCCTACTGTCTGAGAGGATATAGACAGAATAACAAAAGAGAAAGACTCTAACGTGCTGCTGAACGGCATCAAAAGAAGCAGCTCACCATGAAATCTTTGATATCGTGAAGTCAAGAACGAGCTTCGGACTGATAATTGAATGCACCTGCCTCAGAACCTGTACATTTAAGTACAGAAGCGTAGCATGAGTACATAACCATTATGTACCCAGTAAATATCCAGTCTAATCTCGAAGAAGTAGTGATGAGAGGTCGACTTGACACTTACTAGGACAAAATAATTTATCTAAGTATAAGGCTAAGCATGAATATCAAAGATGAATAACAATAAGGACCAGAAACGACAAATCCGTTCACATGTATTTTTCTTATGTGTCAGTTTCTATCAAACAGATTACTACTTTATTCTTCAGGGCCTCTTTAACGGTTTAGCAATCACAGGAAAATACCAAGCAAATAGCATACGCATAATATGCCGAGGACGTACGACCCGATCCAACAGAAAGTAAATGTGCACTGTCGAAGGGTCGAACGATGCGAACCATAGATGCATCTATTACCCCGCTCGCGAATCATACGTGCGACGCGGTCAAATATAAATAATAGAGTTACCCCGCTCGCGAATCATACATGCGACACCCGCTCGCGAATCATACATGCGACGCAGGTACTCGTTGATACACACATTCAAACAGTAAATCCAGACTTCATCAGGAAAACAATTACCCAAGGAAATGACAATTTCTATTTTAATGGTCAAGAAGATGGTGTTTAATATTTTTTTTAGAATTCATTTCCCAAGTTAGATATGATTTGATCATTTTAAATTTATCAGTAAAATTACAAGTACGGCAAGTAAAGCATGCTTTTGGATCCTAGACTACCCGGACATAAGCATAATAGTAGCTACGCACGGACTCTCTTCACCTCGTGCGTACGTAGCCCCCACAAATAGTAGCACATAATCTATTATTTCACCTATGGTGACAGTTACTTCTTACAAGGTTAGAAAGGAGACTTACCTCGCATCGAGACTACTTCCAACTCAAGAACGCTCCCGAACCTCCGAATTCGTCGCCCTGCAACTCGAAACTAACCAAACATCATATAAACTAATCAATCTATGCTCAAAGATTCACAATTTCCCTATTTAAATGGTTACCCAACCTAGTTAGCAAGATTCCTAAAATTCACCCCCGGGCCCACATGCTCAGATTCCAGAAATTTTTAAGCGAAGTTGTTACCCATAACCTAAGGATCAATAATATATGATTTTTACTTGATTTCATAGCAAATTTCGTGGTTAAATCCTATTTTTATCAAAACCCTAGGTTTTACTCTAAACCCATAATTTTCACTAATCTTTGTATGTTAATCTACCCAAAAACTAAGCAATAAACTCACATTAAGTAGGAAATACATTATCTCAAGGTGCTAAGTCGAAATCTCTGCTTTGGGAGGTCCTAAATCACCCAAGGTTATGATAAATGCCCTCAAATGTGCCTAAGTCTCGACTTTAAAACGACCTCACTGCCTCTAGTGCTTTCGCACCTGTGGCGAGTGGACCGCACTTGCCGTCTCGCTTCTACGGACCAAGGTCCACATCTGCGAAAAGGGAGGGGCTGGTCGGGATCGCACTTGCGGCTCCGCTTCTGCGGAGGAAGGACTGCATATGCGGATCCTTGGCACCCACTCGATGACCGCATCTGTGAGGATTCGACCGCACCTGTGATCTCGCACCTGCGGCTGGCTAACCGCAAGTGTGGTCTCACCAGATCTGGTGCACCAGCAGCTCTTTTAGAGCCTTAACTTGCCTCGCGCTACGTCCGAATGGCATCCGAGGTCCTCGAGGCCCCATCCAAACATATCAACAAGTTCTAAATCATAAAACGAACTCGCTCGAACCTTCGGAACGCCTGAAACAACATTAAATCTGTGAATCATACCCCATAACCAACTAAATTTAATTCATGAACTTTAAGTTCTTAAATTCACTTCCAACACGCCGAAACGTACTTATACTACTCGGAACGACACCATATTTTGCGAGCAAGTCATAAATGACACTACAGAATTATTCCCGATATCGGAATTTCGTTTGGACCTCGATATCCTCAAAACACGTTCCAAACCTCAATTATAAAACTTCAAGAATCTTATTTCACTATTTGGCGCCGAAACGCCCCCCGGTCATCCAAAACTCATTCCGAACATATGACCAAGTTCGAAATCATCATACGAACCTATTGGAACCTTCGTATCCCCATTCCGAGGTCCTTTACTAAAAATGTTGACCGAAGTCAAACTTGACCTTTATGGCCAACCTTAAGGAACTAAGTGTTCTAATTCCAACCCAAACTCTTCCAAATCCCGAACCAACCATCCCCGCAAGTCATAAACCAGTAAAAGCAAGTACGAATAGTCTTATTTAGGATTGCGGAGTTCTAGAAATAAAAATGACCGGTCGGGTCGTTACATACGAGTGATCCAACATTCAATGCGGGTCGAAGCATCCGGTTGACGGGTCGGTTAAATGCTGTTAATGAAAATAGTAATTCATTATTTTTAACAATAGGTCCTGGAGACTTTTTGGTTCATCATGCTATTGCTCTTGGTTTACATACAACTACATTGATCTTAGTAAAAGGTGCTTTAGATGCATGTGGTTCCAAGTTAATGCCGGATATAAAAGATTTCGGTTATAGTTTTTCGTGCGATGGCCCAGGACGAGGCGGTACTTATGATATTTCGGCATGGGACGAGTTTTATTTGGCAGTTTTTTGGATGTTAAATACTATTGGATAAGTTACTTTTTATTGGCATTGGAAGCACATCACATTATGGCAGGGTAACGTTTCATAGTTTAATGATTCTTCCACTTATTTGATGGGATGGTTAAGGGATTATTTAGGGTTAAACTCTTCACAACTTATCAACATATATTATCCTTTTGGTATGAATAATTTATCGGTTTGGGCATGGATGTCCTTATTTAGACATCTTGTTGGCCTACTGGATTTATGTTCTTAATTTCTTTGTGTGGATATTGGAAGGAATTGATTGAAACTTTATCATGGGCTCATGAACGCACCAATTTGATTCGCGGAACGGTAAACCAGTGGACATTTCCATTGTACAAGCAATATTGGTTGGATTAGCTTAATTTTCTGTAGGTTATATATTCAGATATGCGGCTTTCTTGATTGCCTCTACGTCGGGAAAATTTGGTTAATATTTTTAATGTGTGTATCCGCGATAATCTCATTTCTTTCAACGGAGAGGGGGTCCACCTTCTTCTATTTCTACATCTAGGAGTCGACTTGTATCATGGATACTAATAGGAATTCAACCAGTATGGCAAGGAAAAGTTTGATTCAGAGGGAGAAGAAGAGGCAAAAATTGGAACAGAAATATCATTCGATTCGTCGATCCTCAAAGAAAGAAAAACGCAAGGTTCCATCGTTGAGTGACAAATGGGAAATTTATGGAAAGTTACAATCCCCACCACAGAATAGTGCACCTACACGCCTTCATCGACGTTGTTTTTTGACCGGAAGGCCGAGAGCTAACTATCGAGATTTTGGACTATCCGGACACATACTTCATGAAATGGTTCATGCATGTTTGTTTCCAGGAGCAACAAGATCAAGTTGGTAAGGATTAACATTTCATTTCTATTTCTATGGTCGATGATCATAGAAGCCCCTTTACCATTCTGTATAAATAGGCTATTCTATTTGTACAGATAGGGTGGAGGGGCGCATTTAATCCTTGTTTATCTATTAATTTTCAGTTCTTATCTTCGGTGCGGGGCAGAGAAGTTTGGTAGCTCGCAAGGCTCATAACCTTGAGGTCACAGGTTCAAATACTGTCTCCGTAACATCTTGTTTTGCCAAACTATTTTAGGGTTGACTCTGTTAACTAGTAATTAATTCCCGCCTTTCGCTTTTTGGGGGTGGAAGGAAAAGGAAAACGTAGGGGAGGGATAGAATCACTACACTATGACGGCCAAATATACCAAATTCTTAATTTAAGGATATATTTAATGCTATTTATGAAATTAAATAATAAATAAATAGTAACAAAATTACTTTATCTTGGATCTTGGGCAGATAGCGGGAATCGAACCCGCATCTTCTCCTTGGCAAAGAGAAATTTTAGCATTCGACCATATCCACATTTTCTTTTGTTCTTGATACACAATATGTACCCACATATATGATATATAACTGGATATTTTTTGTGCAGTGCTGGGACACATATTCTTTTCGGAACGATTCCAATTATTTTTTTAATTGTATCCTTTTTATTCAAGAAGTTTGAGCCCCCTCTAATTTTTTTGTTTTCTTTATTTTATTTGCATTTTCTTTGGGGACTTAGATTCCAATTTAATGTGTCTCACAACCGAGAAAAATTAGGGGGGTCATTTTGGTTTTGGGTCTGCGACGAATATGTTCAAGAGATGAGAGAATTAAGGATACCCACCAGAAAGACTAATCCAATCTATAAGGATGTACCAGAAAATACAACATTTTTGTTACTTGACCAGGCATCAGGAGAAGCAAATACAACGGGTACGCTAATCAATAAGATCAATGAAGTAGCAATTAATGCAAAAACAGCCAATTGGAAAGCAAGAGTCATGCTTTTAATCCTCCAAGCTACCAACAAATGAANATAAGCTAATCAATAAGATTAATGAAGTAGCAATTAATTCAAAAATAACCAATTGGAAAGCAAGAGTCATGCTTTTAATCCTCCAAGATACCAACAAATGAACTATATACCATTTGATTCCTTTATCAGCCAAAAAATATTAATTGTGATAAAATATGTCATCGAGGGATTTTATTTTATCATGAATCCATTGATTCTATATGACTTATTACTACTCCCCCTTTCGCACTTTATTCGTACATGGAGTGGGGTGGGGGGAAATGGAATTTTATTTTTTATTTCACAAATGGGCATGCTAGATCGTATATCTATATACGAGATAAATAGATCGACCGGTGGATTCACACTTGAGATCTTTCTACAGATAGTGGGGTATCCACCCCTATGGCCATGTTCTATTCGGAGGAATAAAATAAAAATAGTCTTTCGGAGAGATGGCTGAGTGGTTGATAGCCTCGGTCTTGAAAATTGGTATAGTTTTAACAAAGAACTATTGAGGGTTCGAATCCCTCTCTCTCCTTTTTTGCTAATTGAATAGATTTTTTTCTTTAGTGGTTTTGCCCAACCTGCTATCCGAAAGAAAAGGGAATGTCTCGGCTATCCCATCTAGCCAAGCCATAAAAAAAATTAGATATAAATTAGGTTGATTCCAAGATGTATGATTGAATCAAAGTGATTTTTAATCATTCAAGCACTGGATCTCCTGTCTCATCTCAATTAAGAGGGGTCATGGAAAGAAAAAGTTCAAAGTCACGATCAATTCCTTTTTCAAATCCTGTTGCAGCTGCACGAGCCCTTCCCGCGTGCCACAAATGACCAACGAAGAAGAAGAATCTAGAACAAAATGAGGGTTAGCTAACCAACTTCTAGGAGAGACATAATTGACTGCATTGATCTCGGTAGCTACACCACCCACGGAATTTAAAGAACCTAAAAGAGCATGAGTCATATATTCTGCGGAACACCATTCCTACCAAGGTTGTATGCCTTTTTCAACTGTAATGACCCAAAAAGTCATCTCTCATTTTATAAGTCAAAATTGTGTTCCGAGGCCTTAAAAATCTCCTTTTATCTCACCACTTTGCGTGCGCATCCCGGACGTATATCCGAGAAGCTTCTATATGAAAAACTGAGAAAAATACTAAATTGGCCTTTAATATTGAATTTAAGTTGACTTCGGTCAACATTTTGGGTAAACGGACCCGGACCCGTAATTCGACAGTCCTGGAGGGTCCGTAGAAAAATATGGGACTTGGGCGTATGCCCGAAATCGAATTCCGAGGTCCCACATCCGAGAAATGAATTTTTGAAAGAAATTATTTTACTGAAATTATAAGAGTTTTTGGAAATTTAGCGGTGTTTGAATTTGATAGTATCGGGCCCGTATTTTGGTTCCGGAAGAGGTTTAATACGGTATTTATGTTGTGCCTGTAAAATATGGTAAGAAACGGAGGTCGTATGACGTGATTCGGACCCTTAGTTGTAAAATTGGAAACTTTGAAAGTTCTTGAGATTTTTCTTTGATTTCGATGCGAAACTCGTAGTTCGAGATGTTATTTTGGTGATTTGATCACACGAGCAGGTCTGTAGGGTGTTTTTAGACTTGCTTGCATGTTTGGTTTGGAGCATCGAGGGCTCGGGTGAGTTTCGAGTAGGCCACAGAGTGTTTTGACACTTAGAAAAACTAACTGGAATTTCAAAAGTTGGAGGTTGCAGGTTCAACTCTCTGAACCTGAAGGCATGGCAGCATTTAGAATTTCGCGGCAGCGAACCAGGTTCCGCTGCAACGCCCATTATACCGCTGACAGCAGTGGGGAGGGACCAGGTTCTGCTGCAGCGCGCATTATTCCACTGACAGCTGTGGGCAGGGACTAGGTTTTGCTGCAGCGCCCAGTTTTTCGCTGACAGCGGTGGACAAGGACCAGTTGCGCATATAAATACGGGACTTTTAATTATTTTACCACTTTTCAAAAATAATAAAACCCTAGAACTCAATAGGCAATTTCTCCAAAATAGTTTCTTCCCCAAACCATTGGTAAGTGATTTCTAACTCATCTCTTTCAATCCTTAACTACTTTTTATAAGATCTCAACCTAGAATCTAGAAATGTTTCATGGTAGAAATTGGGGGATTTGGGTAGAATTAGGGCTTTTTATATAATTGGAATTAGAACTAGTTTTGGGCTCGGATTTTGAAACTTATTGCATACTCGGGCTCGTGGGTGAATGGGTGATCGGATTTCAGTCCGAACCTCGTGTTTTGACCAAGCGGGCCCGGGGTCTATTTTTGACTTTTTGGGAAGAATGATATAAAACCTATAATTAAGCGTTGGGATTGAATCGTTTAGCATTTATTGATGTTATTAAGTTAAATATGTCTAAATACAAGTGAATTGGAGTCAAATTCAAAAGGGAAAGCGGTAATCGAGGCTTGAGTTTGATCGTGGAATCCGAGGTAAGTGTTTGGCTTAACCTTAGCTTGACGGAATAAGTGTAGTGTCCTATTTTCTATGTGTAAGTATCATGTTCAACATATATGTGAGGTGAAGAGTACCTATACATTGGTGTCAAGGATGCCCGTGAGTCGAATATTGTGATTTATGCTGTTTTTCGTAAGTAATATTTGAGTTTCACCTTATAGTTATCCCAGTTGGTGGAAATTACTTGATATTGAATAGTGTTGAGTATTAGTTTTCAGTTGAAGATTTTTCTGTGAAGTTATGTACTAAGTGAGATTGGATATAGTTGTTTACCCTTGCCGGGATGGTATTAATTCCACTGTTGACTCCCTTGCCGGGATGTTATGGTTTATTTATGTTTACTTCGTTGTTGTTCCTTATTGGATTGCTATCATTTGATGTGTTTGGGTGAGGAAGAGTGTAAAAGCACGAAGGGTGATGCCGCGCGTGATTTTGAGTGAATGTTAATGCACGAAGGTGATGTCGTGCCGATATTGTGATTGTAAAAGCACGAAGGGTGATGCCGTGCCATGATATGAGAGATAATGCACGAAGGATAATGTCGTGCCATGATATTGAGAGGTAAAAGCACGAAAGGTGATGTCATGCCGAATATATTGATTCTAATGGTGAGGATGAGAGTAAAAGCACGAAGGGTGATGCCGTGCACTTGTTTTCGTGTTACTATTTCGTTGCTTAAATTGATATCTAAATTGTGCCTTACCTCGTTACTTCCATTAATTTATATTTCCACCCCTCATCCTATTCCTCGTTTCCCTTATGCTTAACTGGTTATTTCTCGTTGTATTACTTTTCTCCGTATACTATTAAGCTGCACAGGTTGACTTTTGTTGTCGCGTCCTAGCCTCGTCACTACTTCGCCGAGGTTAGGCTCGGAACATACTCAGTACATGGGGTCGGTTGTACTGATGCTACACTCTGCACTTTTGTCCAGATCCTGATGTAGGACCCTACGGACCAGAGATCGAGGTTGCTACCTTCAGTCCAGTGGAGATCCTGAGGTAGTCCTGCAGGCGTCCGCAGGCCTTGGCGTCCCTTCCTACTTCTTTTGTATTCTGTTTTAGTTATTTCAAAAACATACGTACTTATTTCATTCAGACCGTTATATGTATTATTCATAGATAGTCTGTGAGTTTGTGACTCCAAAGTTCTGCGATTAGTTGGTCTGAAAGTTCGTAAAGGCATACATTGAGTTTATATACCTTGTTCCATTTTGTACCTCTATCTATGTTAGTGTTGTATTTTCACATATTATTTGGTAATAATAAGGGAATAAGATAAATTGAATATTTACGTTGTCTTGCCTAGCGGGTTCAACGTTAGGCGCCATCACGATCCCGACAGTGGAAAATTTGGGCCGTGACACGTTGGTATCAGAGCACTAGGTTTCACAAATTCACGGACAAGCTTAGTAGAGTCTGAGGGATCGGTATGGAGACGTCTGTGCTTATCCCCAGAGGCTGCAGAGTTTAGGAATAACTTCACATATATTCTTCTCTGTCGTGCGAATTGAATTCTAAATGCTAACTGAATTTCTATTCTACTCTCTCGCAGATGGCGAGAACATGTTCTTCTTCATCCATCAGCAACCCGAGCCTCCAGTTGCAACTCCTACGAGAGGCCGAGGACGAGGCTGAGGCAGGGGCAGAGTTCAGCCTAGAGCAGCAGCCCCAGTAGAGGAGCCTATGGTAGAGTTTGCTGATTAGGTTCCTGCCCAGACAATCCCGATTGGGCTAGCTTAGGTTCCCGAGGGGTTCATTGCCACCAAAGTACTCCAGGATGCTCTGGTCTGTCTAGTGGGCCTCATGGAGAGTGTCGCTCAGGCAGGTTTGCTTCCTGCAGCACCAGTCGTCTCTCAGGTTGGGGGAGGAGCCCAGATTCCCGCTACTCGCACTCCGGAGCAGTTGTCTCCTCAGTTTCAGACTCCAATAGCTCAGCCAGCTAAGGTAGTTCAACCAGGTATTATGGCTCAGACCGGTGATAGAGCAGCTATGTATGCTGATGCTTTGTGGAGGTTGGACAGGTTCACCAAGCTTTTCACTACTACTTATAGTGGTGCATCTTCAGAGGATCCCCAGGACTATTTGGACAGCTGCCATGAGGTTCTACGGAACATGGGGATAGTGGAGACCAATGGGGTCAACTTTGCTACCTTTCGTCCGTTAGGTCCCGCCAAGACTTAGTGGAGAGATTATTGTTTGGCCAAACCAGTTGGATCACCGGCCTTGACTTGGGCCCAGTTCACTCAGCCATTTTTGGAGAAGTTTCTTCTCATCACTCAGAGAGAGGATCTTCGGAGGCAGTTTGAGCGTCTCCAGCAGGGCTCTATGACCGTCTCTCAGTACGAGACCAGATTAGTTACCTTGGCCCGACATGCTATCATGATACTTCCCACCAAGTGAGAGAGGGTGAGGAGATTTATTGAGGGGTTAGCTCAGCTGATCAGATTGCAGATGGACAAGGAGACAGGGAGTGAGATTTCTTTCCAGGATGCAGCCAATGTGGCCAGACTAGTTGAGATGGTTATGTTGCAGGGGGTGGTCAGGGGTCTAACAAGAGACCCCATCATTTTGGAAGGTTCAGCGGCGCCTCATTTGGAGGCAGGGTTTCTTTTGGTAGGGGCCATTCTCCTAGGCCGTTTCATTCGGCACTTCAGGTTTCTCGTAGTGCTCCAGGTGCCCGTGGTTCTCATATGCAGTATTCTGATCAGTTTACCTACAGTGCACCATCAGCTCCTATTAGTGCACCGTCGATTCAGGGTTTTCAGGGTGGTTACTCAGGTCGTCAAGGTCAACAGCCTCAGCAGCCGAGGGCTTGTTATACTTGTGGTGATCAGAGGCACATTGCTAGATTGTTCCCTCGAGCCTCGAGCAATTCTCAGCACCAGGGTTCTCGTGCCATTGTTCCAGTACCAGGTGTTTCATCACCCGCTCAGCTAGCTAGAGGTGGGGGTCGAAGTGTTAGAGGTGGAAGTCAAGCCATTAGAGGTGGAGGTCAGGCCGCTAGAGGTAGAGGTCAGCCAGTAGGAGGCTGTCCCAGGGATGTAGTTCAGACTGGTGGGGCCCATCCCCGATGTTATACTATTCCAGCCAGACCTGAGGCTGAGGCCTACGATGCAGTTATCACACGTATGGTTTCAGTTTGCAGCAGGGATGCTTCAGTTTTATTTGATCCAGGGTCCATAAATTCCTATGTGTCATCTTATTTTGCTCCTTATTTGGTTATGCCTCGTGATTCTCTGAGTACTCCTGTATATGTGTCTACACTGGTGGGTGATTCTATTGTAGTAAATCGTGTCTACCATTCGTGTGTAGTGGTTATTGATGGTCTTGAGACCAGTGTAGATCTTCTGCTCCTGGATATGGTAGATTTTGATATTATTTTGGGGATGGATTGTCTGTCCCCTTATTATGCCATACTGGACTGTCATGCCATGACTGTGACCTTAGCATTGTCGGGTTTGCCTCGACTGGAGTAGAGAGGAACTCCTGGTCATTCTTCCAGCAGGGTTATCTCGTATATGAAGGCTCGGTGTATGGTCGAGAAGGGGTGTTTGGACTATTTGGCCTATGTTCGTGATTCTAGTGCCGAGGTTCCTTCTATGGAGTCTGTGCCCATTGTCCGTGAGTTTCCAGAGGTATTTCCTGCAGACCTACCGGGTATGCCACCCGACAGGGATATTGAATTTTGCATTGATTTGGCTCTGGGCACTCATCCCATTTCTATGCCGCCATATCGTATGGTCCCGCCAGAGTTGATGGTGTTGAAGGAACAGTTGCAGGACTTTCTTGATAAAGGCTTAATTAAGCCTAGTGTATCGCCTTGGGGGGTGTTGTTTCTTAAGAAGAAGGATGGGTCGATGAGGATGTGTATAGATTATTATCAATTGAACAAGGTTACCATCAAGAACAAGTATCCATTGCCACTAATTGATGATTTGTTTGATCAGCTTCAGGGTGCCAAGGTATTTTCGAAGGTCGATTTGAGATCTGGCTACCATCCGTTGAGGTTTAGGGCATCCGATGTCCCTAAGACAACTTTTCGCACTAGGTATGGACATTATGAGTTCTTAGTGATGTCATTCGGGTTGACAAATGCCCCAACAGCTTTCATGGACTTGATGAATCGAGTGTCAGGCCTTATTTGGATTGCTTCGTGATTGTCTTCATTGATGATATTCTAATTTATTCCCGCAGCTGGGAGGAGCACGAGAAGCACCTTCGAGTCGTTCTTCAGACTTTGAAGGACAATCAATTGTATGCTAAGTTTTCTAAGTGTGAGTTCTGGTTGAGCTCAGTTGCATTCCTGGGTCATGTTGTATCAGCCAAGGGTATCCAGGTGGATCCCAAGAAGATTTCAGCAGTCAAGGATTGTCTATACCCACGTCAGCTACAGAGATTGAGAGTTTCTTGGGCTTAGTAGGTTACTATTGTCGGTTTGTGGAAGGTTTTTCATCTATTGCAGTCCCGATGACCAGGTTGACTCAGAAGGGTGCCCAGTTTAGGTGGTCATATGAGTGTGAGGCGAGCTTTCAGAAGCTCAAGACAGTCTTGACCATGGCACCGGTGTTGGTTTTGCCCATAGGTTCAGGGCCATATACTGTGTATTGTGATGCATCTCGGGTTGGACTTGGTGCAGTGTTGATGCAAGAAGGAAAGGTTATTGCATATGCTTCACGTTAGTTGAAGATCCACGAGAAGAATTATCCAGTTCATGATTTGGAGTTAGTAGCCATTATTCACGCGCTGAAGATTTGGAGGCATTATTTATATGGTGTGTCTTGTGAGGTGTTCACGGATCACAAGAGTTTGAAATATTTGTTCAAGCAGAGGGAATTGAATTTGAGGCAGAGGAGATGGTTGGAGTTGTTGAAAGACTGACATCACCATCTTATATCATCCGGGGAAGGCCAATGTGGTGGTCGATGCTTTGAGTAGGAAGTCAGCCAGCATGGGTAGTCTTGCTTATATTCCGGTCGGAGAGAGACTGCTTGTTTTGGATGTTCATGATTTAGCCAATCGGTTCATGAGATTGGATGTTTCTAAGCCCGATCATGTTCTAGCTTATACATTTGCTCGTTCCTCATTATTTGATCGTATTCGAGACCAGCAGTATGATGATCCTCATTTGTGTTTCCTTAGGGATACGGTCCGACACGGGGATGCCAAGCAAGTTACAGTTGGTGATGATGGAGTTTTACGGATACAGGGTCGTATTTGTGTACCCAATGTGGATGGACTTCGTGAGTTGATATTAGAGGAGGCCCACAGTTCCCGGTATTCTATCCATCCGGGCACTGTGAAGATGTACCAGGATTTGCGGCAGCATTATTGGTGGAGGAGGATGAAGAAGGACATTATGGCATATGTAGCTCGGTGCTTGAATTGTCAGCAGGTAAAATATGAGCATAAGAGACCTGGCGGATTGATGCAGCAAATTGAGATTCCTGAGTGGAAGTGGGAGCGTATCACCATGGATTTCGTTGTTGGACTCCCATGGACTCAGAGGAAGTTCGATGTAGTATGGGTCATTGTGGATAGGCTGACCAAGTCAGCTCATTTCATTCATGTGGCAGTTTCCTATTCTTCGAAGAGATTGGCAGTGATCTACATTAGGGAGATTGTTCGCCTTCATGGTGTGCCCGTGTCTATTATTTCTGACCGAGGTACACATTTTACCTTGCATTTCTAGAGGGCAGTTCAGCATGAGTTGGGCACGAGGGTTGAGTTGAGCACATCATTTCATCCTCAGACAGACAGACAGCCCGTACGTACTATTCAGATTTTGGAGGATATGCTACGAGCCTGTGTCATTGACTTTGGAGGCTCTTGGGACCAGTTCTTGCCATTAGATGAGTTTGCCTACAACAACAGCTAACAGTCGAGCATTCAGATTTCTCCTTATGAGGCATTATATAGTAGGCGGTGTCGGTCGCCGATTGGGTGGTTTGAGCCGGGAGAGGCTCGGTTGTTGGGTACGGAGTTAGTGCATGATGCCTTGGATAAGGTTAAGATCATTTAGGATAGACTTCGTACAACTCAGTCCAGGTATAAGAGTTATGGCGACTGCACAGTTCGTGATTTGGCATTCATGGTTGGGGAGCGGGTATTGCTTCGGGTATCACCCATGAAGAGGCGTGATGAGATTTGGGAAGAAGGTCAAGCTAGACCTAGATTCATTGGTCCGTTTGAGATTCTTGATAGAGTGGGTGAGGTGGCTTACAAACTTGCGTTGCCACCGAATTTATCAGTTGTGCATCCGGTGTTTCATGTGTCTATGCTTCGAAAGTATCACGGAGATCTAGCCCATGTGTTAGATTTCAGCAGTGTCCAGTTGGACGAGGATTTGACCTATGAGGAGGAGCCGATATCCATATTATACCGGTAGGTTCTTCAGTTGAGATCAAAGAGTTATCCTTTGGTTCGTGTCAAGTGGAGAGGTCAGCCTGCCGAGGCAGCTATCTGGGAGTCCGAGTCTGATATGCGGAGCCGATATCCCCATTTTTCCCTGATTCATGCACTTTTCTATGTCCGTTCGAGGACGAACGGTTGTTTTAGAGGTGGAGAATGTAATGACCCAAAAAGTTATCTCTCATTTTATAAGTCAAAACTGGGTTCCGAGGCCTTAAAAACCTCCTTTTATCTCACCTCGTTTTGCATGCACAGCCCAGGCGTATATCCGGGAAGCTTATATGTGAAAAACTGAGAAAAATGCTAAATTGGCCTTTAATATTGAATTTAAGTTGACTTCGGTCAATATTTTGGGTAAACGGACCCGAACCCATGATTCGACGGTCCCGGAGGGTCCGTAGGAAAATATGGAACTTGGGCGTATGCCCGGAATCGAATTCCGAGGTTCCAAGTCCGAGAAATGAATTTTTGAAAGAAATTGTTTTACTGAAATTATAAGAGTTTTTGAAAATTTAGCGGTGTTTGAATTTGATAGTATCGGGTCCGTATTTTGGTTCCGGATCCCAGAAGAGGTTTAATACGGTATTTGAGTTGTGCCTGTAAAATTTGGTAAGAAACGGAGGTCATATGACATGATTCGGACCCTTAGTTGTAAAATTTGAAACTTTGAAAGTTCTTGAGATTTTTCTTTGATTTTGATGCTAAATTCGTAGTTCGAGATGTTATTTTGGCGATTTGATCGCACGAGCAGGTCCGTAGGGTATTTTTAGACTTGCGTGCATGTTTGGTTTGGAGCCTTGAGGGCTCGGGTAAGTTTCGAGTAGGCCACAGAGTGTTTTGACACTTAGAAAAAATAACAGGAATTTTAAAAGTTGCAGGTTCAGCTCTCTGACCAGGTTCCGCTGTAGAGCCTATTATTCCGTTGACAACGGTGGGCAGGGACCAGGTTCCGCTGCAGTGCCCATTATTCCGCTGACAGTTGTAGGCAGGGACCAGATTTCGCTGCAGCGCCCAGTTTTCCGCTGACAACGGTGGACAGGGATCAGGTGCGCATATAAATATGGGACTTTTAATTATTTTACCACTTTTCAAAAATAATAAAACCCTAGAACTCAAGAGGCAATTTTTCCAAAATATTTTCTTCCCCAAATCATTGGTAAGTGATTTCTAACTCATCTCTTTCAATCCTTAACTACTTTTTATAAGATCTCAACCTAGAATCTAGAAGTGTTTCATGGTAGAAATTGGGGGATTTGGGTAGAATTAGGGCTTTTTGTATAATTGGAATTTAGACCTCATTTTGGGGTCGGATTTCGAAACTTATTGCATACTTGGGCTTGTGGGTAAATGGGTGATCGAATTTTGGTTCGAACCTCGTGTTTTGACCAAGCGGGCCCGGGGTCCATTTTTGACTTTTTGGGAAGAATGATATAAAACCTATAATTAAGCGTTGGGATTGAATTTTTTAGCATTTATTGATGTTATTAAGTTAAATATGTCTAGATACAAGTGAATTGGAGTCAAATTCAAAAGGGAAAGCAGTAATCGAGGCTTGAGTTTGGTCGTGGAATCCGAGGTAAGTGTTTGGCTTAACCTTAGCTTGAGGGAATATGTGTTGTGTCTTATTTTCTATGTGTAAGTATCATGTTCAACGTATATGTGAGGTGACGAGTACCTATACGTTGGTGTCAAGTATGCCCGTGAGTCGAATATTGTGATTTATGTGGTTTTTCGTAAGTAATATTTGAGTTTCACCTTATAGTTATCCCTGTTGGTGGAAATTCCTTGATATTGAATAGTGTTAAGTATTAGTTTTCAGTTGAAGAGTTTTTATGTGAAGTTATGTACTAAGTGATATTGGATATAGTTGTTTACCCTTGCCGGGATGGTATTAATTCCTCTGTAGACTCTCTTGCCGGGATGTTATGGTTTATTTCTTTTCCGTTATTGTTCCTTGTTGGTTTGCTATCATTTGATGTGTTTGGGTGAGGAAGAGTGTAAAAACACGAAGGGTGATGCCGTGCGTGAGATTTTGAGTGAATGTTAATGCACGAAGGGTGATGCCGTGCCGATATTATGATTGTAAAAGCACGAAGGGTGATGCCGTTCCATGATATGAGAGATAATGCACGAAGGATAATGTCGTGCCATGATATTTTGAGGTAAAAGCACGAAGGGTGATGCCGTGCCGAATATATTGATTCTGATGGTGAGGACGAGAGTAAAAGCACGAAGGGTGATGCCGTGCACTTGTTTTCGTGTTACTATTCTGTTGCTTAAATTGATATCTAAATTGTGCCTTACCTCGTTACTTCCATAAATTTATATTTCCTCCCCTCAGCCTATTCCCCTTTTCCCTTATGCTTAACTGGTTATTTCTCGTTGTATTATTTTTCTCCATATACTATTAAGCTGCATAGGTTGACTTTGGTTGTCGTGTCCTAGCCTCGTCACTACTTCGCTGAGGTTAGGCTCGGCACTTACTCAGTACATGGGGTCGATTGTACTGATGCTACACTCTGTACTTTTGTGCAGATCCCGGTGTAGGACCCTATGGACCATAGATCGAGGTTGCTGCCTTCAGTCCAGTGGAGATCCCGAGGTAGTCCTGCAGGCGTCCTGCAGGCCTTGGCGTCCCTTCCTACTTCTTTTGTATTCTGTTCTAGTTATTTCAGAAACAGATGTACTTATTTCATTCAGACCATTATATGTATTATTCATAGATAGTTTGTGAATTTGTGACTCCAAAGTTCTGGGATTGGTTGTTGTGAAAGTTCGTAAAGGCATGCATTGAGTTTATATACCTTGTTCCATTTTGTACCTCTATCTATGTTAGTGTTGTATTTTCACATATTATTTGGTAATAATAAAGGAATAAGATAAATTGAACATTTACGTTAGCTTGCCTAGCGGGTTCAACATTATGTGCCATCACGGTCACAACGGTTGGAAATTCGGGTCGTGACATCAACCTACTAAAGTCTAACCCATTTGGACCCCTTAGAGGCTCTAACCATGGAGCACCCAGATCCCAAAACCGCATAATTTCTCCTCCAAAAATGACTTCTCTGGTTGGGGGACGCATTAGATATTTACCTAAACCAGTAGGTCCTTGAGCGGATCCTATGTTAGCCCCAAGACGTTGTTCTCTAACTAGAAAAGTAAATGCTTGAGCTTGAGAAGCTTCTGGTCCAGTAGATCCGTAATATTCACTAGGATAAACGGTATTATTGAACCAGAAAAAATAACAAACAATGAAACCGAAGACGGATAAAGCCCCTAAACTATAAGATAAGTAAGCCTGTCCAGACCATACAAGTGCTAGCCCATGCAAAGAGTTTGGTTAAGATATGCCAGATTCCACCAAGTATACAAATGGAACCTAACTATACATGTCCTCCGATTATATCTTCTAAATCTTCCACACTAACAATCCATCCTTCCCCTCCAAAAGGGGATTTTAATAAATAACCAAATATGTTAATCGGGCTAAGGGTCAAGTTGGTAATTTTTCTTACATCTATGTGAACAACTAATTTTTGACCACACTCAAGTTATATATTATTTGGTGTAATTTCTTTAGATCTAATATTGATGTCATAAAGTTTTATCTTATTCTTAATAGATTTTAGTCGATTTAATTTTAAAAAAAATAAAAAATATTCATATTCTTAAAATATATTTTTTATATTTCTATTTACAAAAAAAAAATTACAAATACATATGTATATGTGTGTATATATATATATCTATATATATATATATATATATATATATATATATATGGAGTATCTCTTAACTATAATTTTAATAAGTAAATTATTATATTTTTCTTTGTATAATTTAAATTTTAGTATAAATATTGGGTCTTCTTGTTTATATAGTTTTCTTTAAGTGTAAAAGTAAGTTGGTTAGCTATTGTCACGACCCAAATCCTAATTCAGGTCGCGATGGCGCCCAACACCGTTGTCAGGCAAGCCGACACTAATTATCTATGGAGTCTAATTTGTTTTCTATTAAATGATTTTCTTATCTCAAAATAGTTTAGCCACAAATCATGGAATGTAACACATAGCAAGGCAATATAAGTTACGGAGACCAATAATCAAATTTAATATATTACATCACCAAAAGAATACTCTACCAACTGAGTGTGCCAGGAACAAGTGTCACAAGTCTGCAGGCATCTAGTAGAGTAGAATCAAAAGAATAACAGAACTATCTTACCGTCAAAGAAGAGATAGACATAATAGCAAAAGAGAGACTCCAGAGTGCTATTGTACGGCATCAAGAGAGGCAGCTCACCGTGAAGCCTCGGGCCACGTGAAATCAGGGATGAGCTCCGGACTGGTAACCAGATGCACCTACCTCGGAACCTGTACAATTAAGTACAGAAGCGTAGCATGAGTACATAAACAATATGTACCCAGTAAGTATCCAGTCTAATCTTGAAGAAGTAGTGACGAGAGGTCGACTTGACGTTCACTAGGTCCAATCAGTATATTTAGATGTATAATTCAACATGAATAACAAGCACACATGAATAGCAAAACAATGAATGTTGAGAATACTCACAAAACCTATTTACGTGGTGTAAACTCCAACATACAATTATAATTTGTCTTCCGAGACGTGTAATGGTTTAAAAGTTATGAATTATATCAAGCAGGTAGCATGCGCAGAAAAGATGTCTCAAGGAGTACGGTCTGAGCCAATATAAAAGTAAATGTGCACTGTCGAAGGGTCGAACGACTCGAACCATAGATGCATCTATTAACCTGTCGCGACGTACGACCCGATCCCATGAGAGTAGTGGAAAGAATCACTCCGCTTGCAAAATATTAATTTGCAAAGCGGTCACACATAATTACAACATTTCTCTTTAAATCCTTTTCCAAAATAGCAATTCATTGGAAAACATTAAGTTCTAAAATTTTCTTGAAATCAAACTTGCGTACAAGAAAAATCATAAGGCATATAATTGAAATAACAGAATTCACAAGGCATGGAGTGAACCTAACTACACGGACATAACAAGAATAGTCACTATGCATGGACTCTAGTCACCTCGTACGTACGTAGTCCCCACAAATAATGACACATAGTTAATTACTTCACCTATGGGGACAATTCCCTCTTACTAGGTTAGAAAGGAGACTTACGTCGTGTCAAGCCTACTTTCCGGGTCAAGAACGCGCCCGAAACTCCAAATTCGTCGCCCAAGGACTCGAAACTAGCCAAACATCACATAAATAAATCAATCTAAACTCAAAAGTCCACACTTCGCCTATTTAAATGATTATTTCAACCTAGTTTGTAAAATCCCAAAATACACCCTCGGGCCCACATGCTCGGATTCCAGAAATTTTCAAGGAAAACAATCATCCATAACCTAAGGATCAATATTATATAGTTTTTTTGCATGATTCCATAACAAATTCCTTGGTAAATTCTCACTTTTATCAAAACCCTAAGTTTTACTCTAAACCCATGATTTCTACTAATTTAATGTGTTAATCTACCCAAAAGTTCAAGTATTAAACTGACTTTATGGTAGGATTTACTTACCTTACAATTTCTAGGTTGAATCTCTCCTTTGCAAGCTCTCCAAATCGTCCAAGATGAAGAAAAATGGTTCAAAAATGACTAAGTCCCGTATTTTAAACAACTTCGCTGCCTTTAGGTTTTTCGCACCTGCGGCTCGAGGACTGCACCTACGGTCTCGTATCTGTGAGAAAAATCCCGCACTTGTGGAATATGGGAAGGGGCCAGTGGTCGCACCTGCGGAAGGGAGTCCGCACCTGCGGCTCCGCTTCTGCGGGAAATGGCCCGCACCTGCGGAATTGGGCAGCCCCCTCTAAGGTCGTACCTGCGAGGCGTTGACCACACCTGTGGTTGGTCCTTCGCATGTGCGGTCGCACCAGATCTGGTGCTCCAGCAGTTCTTCTAAGGCTGGTTTTTGCCTCGCGTGAGGTTCAGATGTCATCTGGGCTCACCCGAGGCCCCGTCCAAATATACTAACAAGTCCTAAATCATAATATGGACTCGCTCGAGCCTTCGGAACTTCCGAAACAATGCTAAATCTAAAAATCATATCCCAAAGCCTATTGGATCCAACTTAAGAACTTTAAGTTCTTGAATTCGCCTTCAACACGCCGAACCTACCTATGCTACTCGGAAAGACACCAAATATTGCGAGCAAGTCATAAATGACATAACGAAACTATTCCCGATCTCGAAATTCCATTCGGACCTCGATAACACAAAATCACGTTCTAAACCTCAATTTTTGAACTTAAGGAATCATACTTCACTATTGACGCCGAAATGCGCCTGGGTCATCCAAAACCCGTTCCAAACATATGCCTAAGTCCAAAATCATCATACGAACCCACCGGAACCTCCAAATCTCGATTCCGAGATTGTTTGCTAAAAACGTTGACTGAAGTCAAATTTGGCCTTTAAGGCCAACCTTAAGGAACTAAGTGTTCCTACACCACCCCAAACCGTTCCAAACCTCGAACCACCTGTCCCCGCAAGTCATAAATCAGCAAAAGCAACTACAGGAAGACTCATTTAGGGCCACGGGGTCCTAGAACACAAAATAACCGGTCAGGTCGTTACATTCTCCACCTCTTAAACAAATTTTCGTCCTCGAACGGGTCTAGGATCATACCTGGAGTGCTGAATAAGTGTGGATATCTGCTCCGCACGTCCTCCTCAGACTCCCAAGTCTCCTCCTCGACTGATTGGGCCCTCCACTGGACCTTTACGGCCGAACCCTTTTGGACCTCAACTGGAAGTCCTGCCTGTCAATGATAGCAACTGACTCCTCCTCGTAACCCAATTTCTCGTCTAGCTGGATGGTGCTGAAGTCTATCATGTGAGAGAAGTCGGCGTGGTACCGCTGGAGCATGGATACATGAAAGACTGGATGAACTCCTGATAAAATGGGAGGTAAAGCAAGCTCGTAAGCAACCTCCCCAACTCACCTCAACACCTCGAATGGTCCTATAAACCTTGGGCTCAGCTTCCCCTTCTTCCCAAACCTCATAATACCCTTCATCGGCGAGACTTTCAACAGAACCTTATCGACCTCCATAAATGATACATCACGCACCTTCTGGTCCGCATAACCCTTATGTCTAGACTATGTTGTGCGAAGCATCTCCTGGATCAACTTTACTTTTTCCTAGGCATCTTTCACCAGATCGGTGCCATATAACATAGCCTCGGCAGGCTCAAACCACCGATGGGAGAGCGACATCGCCGACCATACAAGGCCTCGAATGGAGACATATCAATGCTGGACTGATAACTGCTATTATAAGAAAATTCGGCCAAGGGAAAGAATTGGTCCCACTGCCCTCCAAAGTCAATCACACATGCTCTAAGCATGTCCTCCAATATCTGAACTGTCCACTCCGACTGCCCGTCGGTCTGAGGATGGAATGCTGTGCTGAGCTCTACCCGGGTGCCTAACTCACTCTGTACTGCTCTCCAGAAGTGCGAGGTGAACTGAGGACCTAGATCTGATATTATGGACACAGGCACATCATGCAACCAAACTATCTCCCGAATGTAGATCTGGGCCAACCTCTCTGAAGTATAAGTAGTAGCTAAGGGAATGAAGTGTGCTGACTTGGTCAACCTGTCCACAATAACCCAAACCGCATCAACCTTCCGCAAGGTCTGAGGCAACCCAACTATGAAGGCCATAGTGATGCGCTCCCATTTCCACTCAAGTATAGGCATATGCTGGAGTAGGCCTCCTGGCCTCTGGTTCTCATACTTAACCTGCTGGCAATTTAGACATCTGGCCACATACTCCACTATGTCTTTCTTCATCCGCCTCCACCAGAAATGATGCCTCAGGTTATGATACATCTTCGTAGCACCAGGATGAATAGAATACCTGGAACTATGTGCCTCCTCTAGAATCCTCCCTAGGCCGTCAACATTACGGACGCATAAGCGACCCTTAAGTCTCAGAACACCATCCTCACCAATAGAAACCTCCTTGGCACCACCCACCCTGTAACACTGTCTCCCGGAGAACTGCCAAATGCGGATCATCAAACTGTCGAGCCTTGATCTCCCCCAATAATGAAGACTGAGCAACGTCACGCGCAAGAACTCGACTAGTCTCTGAAAGGTCCAACCTTACCAGGCGATTAGCCAAGGATTGAATGTCCAAAGCTAGAGGTCTCTCCTCTTCTGAAATGAAAGCCAAGCTACCCATACTCTCTGCATTCCTTCTTAAGGCATCTGCAACCACATTCACCTTGCCCGGATGATAAGGAATAGTAATGTCATAATCCTTCAATATCTCAAGCCATCTACGCTACCAGGCGATTAGCCAAGGATTGAATGTCCAAAGCTAGAGGTCTCTCCTCTTTTGAAATGAAAGCCAAGCTACCCATACTCTCTGCATTCCTGCTTAAGGCATCTCCAACCACATTCACCTTGCCCGGATGATAAGGAATAGTAATGTCATAATCCTTCAATATCTCAAGCCATCTACGCTGCCTCAAATTAAGATCCCTCTTCTTGAACAAGTGTTGCAAGCTGCGGTGGTCCGTATAAAACTCACAAGCAATCCCATACAAGTAGTGCCTCCAAATATTAAGAGCATGAACCATCGTCTCCCCTTCTGCAACAATACACATCCCAAAACAATACGTGAAGCGTCGCAATAAATTATGTACATCCCCGAACCGGAAGGCAACACTAGAACTGGTGATGTGGTCAAAGCTATCTTGAGCTTCTAGAAGCTCGCCTCACACCCATCGGACCATCGGAAGGGGCACCCTTCTGGGCCAATCTAGTCAGAGAGGCTGTAATGGATGAAAAACCCTCCACAAACCGGCGATAATAACCTTCCAGTCCTAAGAAGCTCATGATCTCTATCGCTGAAGTAGGGCGTGGCCAACCCTGAACTGCCTCAATCTTCTTAGGATCCAACTTGATACCCTCTCCGGATACCACATGTCCCAAGAATGCCACAGAATCTGACCAGAACTCAAACTTTGAGAACTTACCGTACAAATTTTGTTCTCGCAAAGTCCGGAGAACCACTCTCAAGTGCTACTCGTGCTCCCCCAGGCTGCGTGAGTAAATCAGAATGTCATCAATGAAGACAATAACAAAGCCTCAATATGAGGCCTGAACCCCTTGTTCATCAAATCCATAAATGCTGTGGGGGCATTAGTCACGCCCAAGGACATAATCAGGAACTCGTAATGACCATACCTCGTACGGAAGGCAGTCTTCGGAACATTCGAGTCCCGAATCTTTAGCAGTCCCGAGCACCCAGAAACTGGTCAAACAAATCATCGATACGCAGTAACGGGTACTTGTTCTTGATGGTGAATTTGTTCAACTGGCGGTAGTCAATACACATCCGCATAGTCCCATCCTTCTTCTTAACAAATAACACTGGAGCACCCCAAGGCAATATACTCGGTCTGATAAACCCCTTAGCTAACAACTCCTCAAGCTGTTCTTTCAATTCCTTCGGAGCCATACGATATAAGGGAATAGATATAGGTTGGGTGCCTAGAGCTAAGTCAATGTAAAAATCAATGTCACGATCCGGTGGTATGCCTGGAAGGTCTGAAGAAAATACATCAGCAAACTCTCGAACTGATGGCACTGAATTACTCGTCGGAGACTCGGCGGTGGTGTCCCATACATAAGCAAGATAAGAAAAACAACCCTTCTCGTCCATACGTCGAGCCTTCAGGAAATAGATAACCCGACTAGCTGCACTGACTGAGGAACCTCTCCACTCCAATCTCGGCAACTCAGGCATGGCTAGAGTAACCATCTTGGCATGGCAATCTAAGACAGCGTGATAAGAGGATAACCAATCCATGCCCAGGATGACCTCAAAATCAGTCATATCAAGTAACAAGAGGTCCACTCTGGTCTCGAACCCATATAATGTAACCACACAAGACCGTTAAATCAGGTCCATAACCACAGAATCGCCCACATGCGTGGACACATAAACAGGAGTGCCAAGGACTCACGAGGAGTATCCAGGAAATGAGCAAATATGACTGATGCATATGAATAAGTGGATCCTAGATCAAATAATACCGATGAATTCCTACCGCATACCGAAATAATACATGTGATCACGACATCTGAGGCTACTGCATCTGGTCTGGCCGGGAAAGCATAGAATCTGGTTGGAGCGCCGGATGACTGACCTCCACCTGAATAGACAGGAGCCCACTTGGCTCCCCCTGCCTGGCCTCCCCCTCTAGGACGACCCCTACCAGCTTGTTCTCCACCTCTAGGTGGACGGACCGCCGATGCTAAAACCATAGGCTGGTGACTCTACTGCACTCTCTTGCCCCGAAGCCTGGAACAAAACCTCTTCATGTGACCTAGATCCCCACACTCATAGAAACCGCTCGACACCATAGCCTGCTGCCCTGAAAAACAAACCTGAATAGCTGGAGGGCGGTATGAACTCTCTGTCATAGCACTGAAATAAGAGCTGGGAGATCCCTGATGACCAGAATGCCCGTCGGAGGAACCCTGAATGGCTAGTGGGTGATAAGAACTCTCCGACATCGTGCTGAAATAAGGCCTCACCAGAGCACCTCGGGGAGGTGGTGGGAGTGCTGAGTATGGAGGCCTACTAGGCTGGCCCCTGCCAAACTGACCTCTGCCCCTAGCTGGAGCACCTCTAAAATCCCCAGAAAACCGAGCTCTCTTATCATGTTGTCCTTGCTCTCTGCTCCTGAATCGATAGCCCTCAATCCTGCGAGAAATCTCAACTACAAGTTGATAAGGAGTCACAATCTCCACCTCCCGGGCCATGTTGGCCCTAATACCTGAGTGCAACCCCGCTACAAATCTTCGCACTCTCTCTGCATCAGTAGGAAGTATCATAAGTGTGTGACGAGACAGCTCAGAAAACCTAGCCTCCTAGTCGGTCACTGACATCTGACCCTGCTCTAGCTGCTCAAACTGACACCGCAACTCTTCCCTCTCAGAGGGTGGAATATACCTGTCCAGGAATAGCTGAGTGAACTGCTCCCAAGTGATAGGAGGAGAATCCGTCGGTCTGCCAAGAACATAAGACCGCCACCATCTAGGGGCCCTACCCTCTACTTGGAAAGTGGTGAAGTCTACCCCATGGGACTCCAGTATCCTCATGTTGTGAATTCTGTCCCTACACCTGTCAATAAAATCTCGAGTATCCTCATGAAGCTCACCTCCGAAGACAAGAGGGTGCAGTCTGGTCCATCTGTCTATTAGCTTCTGCGGATCGCCGTCCGCAGCTGGTCTGGGCTCCGATGCTACTGCTGCTACTGGCTGAACCCCTCCCGCGGGCAGTGTACCCGGGGTCTGATAAACTGCAGCTGCATGTCCTGTGGCCTGGGTAGTAAGGGTCTGTGCTCCCCCTCCTACCTGGGATATGGCCGGGTTCGCTGAAAATAAACCAGCCTGAGTCATAGTATCCATAAACCGCATCATACGGCCCATAACCTCCTGAAATTCCGGCGCCTTCATGAAGTCCAACGGGGCAGGATCTGTTGTGGGCACCTCGCCCTACTCCTCAGTGATAGGATCCTCTGCTGGATCTACTGGTGGTGCAACGGGGGCAGCTCTAGGACGCCCTCGTCCCCTACCTCGGGTCGGTGCCCTCCCCCGACCTCTGCCACAACCTCTGAAGGCGGGGGTAGTGGCCCCTCCCGGGTTTGGAATATTGGTTGTGCGCGTCCTCACCATATGTGAGAGAGTAGAAGAGTGAGATTAGCATACTATCAACTGCACGATAAGGAATCCCTATTTGGCGTCGAAACACTACCGGGTCATCCAAAACCCATTCTGAACATACTCCCAAGTCCGAAATCATCATACGAACCCACTAGAACCTCCAAATATCGATTCCGAGGTCATTTACTAAAAATGTTGACCGAAGTCAAAGTGTCAAACTTGGCCTTTAAGGCTAACCTTAAGAAACTAAGTGTTCCTACACCACCCCAAACTCCTCCAAACCTCGAACCACCCGTCCCCGCAAGTCATAAATCAGCAAAAGCAACTACGGGAAGTCTTATTTAGGGGCACGGGGTCCTAGAACACAAAATGACCGATCGGTTCGTTACATTCTCCACCTCTTAAACAAAAGTTCGTCCTCGAACGAGTATAGGATCATACCTGGAGTGCTGAATAAGTGTGGATATCTGCTCTGCACGTCTTCCTCAGACTCCCAAGTCGCCTCCTCGACTGGTTGGCCCCTCCACTGGACCTTTACAGCGGAAACCCTCTTGGACCTCAACTAGCAATCATGCCTGTCAATAATAGCAATTGGCTCCTCCTCGTAACCTAATTTCTCGTCTAGCTGGATGGTGTTGAAGTCTATCACGTGAGAGAAACCGGCGTGGTACCTCCGGAGCATGGATACATGAAAGACCGGATGAACTCCTGATAAACTGGGAGGTAAAGCAAGCTCGTAAGCAACCTCCCCAACTCGCCTCAACACCTTGAATGGTCCTATAAACCTTGGGCTTAGCTTTCCCTTCTTCCCAAACCTCATAATACCCTTCATCAGCGATACTTTCAAAATAACCTTCTCGCCCTCCATAAATGATACATCACGCGCCTTCTGGTCCGAGTAACTCTTCTATCTGGACTGTTCTGTGCGAAGCCTCTCCTGGATCAACTTCAATTTTTCCAAGGCATCTTTCACCAGATCGGTGCCATATAACTTAGCCTAGCCAGGCTCAAACCGCCCGATGGGAGAGCGACATCGCCGACCATACAAGGCCTCGAATGGAGCCATATAAATACTGGACTGATAACTGTTATTATAGGCAAACTCGACAAAGGGAAAGAACTGGTCCCATTGCCCTCCAAAGTCAACCACACATGCTCTAAGCATGTCCTCCAATATCTGAAATGTCCGCTCCGACTTCCCGTCGGTCTGAGGATGGAATGCTGTGCTGAGCACTACCTGGGTGCCTAACTTACTCTGTACTGCTCTCCAGAAGTGCGAGGTGAATTGAGGACCTCGATCAGATATTATGGACACAGGCACACCATGCAACTGAATTATCTCCCGAATGTAGATCCGGACCAACCTCTCTGAAGTATAAGTAGTAGCTACGGGAATGAAATGTGGTGACTTGGTCAACCTGTCCACAATAACCCAAACCTCATCAACCTTCCGCAAGGTCTGAGGCAACCCAACTACGAAAGCCATAGTGATGCACTCCCATTTCCACTTAGGTATAGGCATATGCTGGAGTAGGCCTCCTGTCCTCTGGTGCTCATACTTAACCTGCTGGCAATTTAGACATCTGGCCACGTACTCCACAATGTCTTTCTTCATCCGCCTCCACCAGAAATGCTGCCTCAGATCATGATACATCTTCGTAGCACCAGTATGAATAGAATACCTGGAACTATGTGCCTCCTCTAGAATCCTCCCCCTCAGGCCGTCAACATTAGGGACACATAAGTGACCTTGAAGTCTCAGAACACCATCCTCGCCAATAGAAACCTCCTTGGAACCACCTTATAACACTATCTCCCGGAGAACTGCCAAGTGCGGATCATCAAACTGTCGAGCCTTATAATGAAGACTGAGCAACGACACGCGCAAGAACTCGACTAGGCTCTGAAAGGTCCAACCTTACCAGGCGATTAGCCAAGGACTGAATGTCCAAAGCTAGAGGTCTCTCTTCTTCTGAAATGAAAGCCAAGCTACCCATACTCTCCGCATTCCTGCTAAAGGCATTTGTAACCACATTCGCCTTGCCTGGATGATAAAGAATAGTAATGTCATAATCCTTCAATAACTCAAGACATCTACGCTGCCTCAAGTTATGACCCCTCTGCTTGAACAAGTGCTGCAAGCTGTGGTGGTCCATATAAACCTCACAAGGAACCCCATACAAGTAGTGCCTCCAAATATTAAGAGCATGAACAATCGCCCCCAACTCCCAATCGTGCACGGGGTAATTCTTCTCATGAACCTTCAACTGACGTGAAGCATATTCAATAACTCGCCCCTCCTGCATCAATACACATCCCAAACCAACGCGTGAAGCTTCGCAATAAACTGTGTACATCCCTGAACCGGAAGGCAACACTAGAACTGGTGTTGTGGTCAAAGCTGTCTTGAGCTTCTAGAAGCTCGCCTCACACCCATCGGACCATTGGAAGGGGGTACCCTTCTGGGCCAATCTGGTCAGAGGGGCTGCAATGGATGAAAAACCCTCCACAAACCGGCGATAATAACCTTCCAATCCTAAGAAGCTCCTGATCTTTATTGCTGAAGTAGGGCGTGGCCAACCCTGAACTGCCTTAATCTTCTTAGGATCAACCTTGATACCCTCTCCGGATACCACATGTCCCAAGAATGCCACAGAATCTAACCATAACTCAAACTTGGAGAACTTAGCGTACAACTTTTGTTCTCGCAAAGTCCGGAGCACCACTCTCAAGTGTTACTCGTGCTCCCCCAGGCTGCGTGACTAAATCAGAATGTCATTAATGAAGACAATAATAAAAGCATCAATATGAGGCCTGAACACCCTATTCATCAAATCCATAAATATTGCGGGGGCATTAGTCAAGCCAAAGGACATCACCAGGAACTCGTAATGACCACATCTCGTACGGAAGGCAGTCTTCGGAACATCCGAGTCTCGAATCTTCAGCTGATGGTACCCTGATCTCAAGTCAATCTTAGAAAAAACCCGAGCACCCTGAAACTGGTCAAACAAATCATTGATACGCGGCAACGGGTACTTGTTCTTGATGGTGACTTTGTTCAACTGGCGGTGGTCAATACACATCCGCATAGTCCCATCCTTCTTCTTCTTCACAAATGACACTGGAGCACCCCAAGACAATATAATCGGTCTGATAAACCCCTTAGCTAACAACTCCTCAAGTTGTTCTTTCAATTCCTTCGGAGCCATACGGTATGGGGGAATAGATATAGGCTGGATGCCTGGAGCTAAGTCAATGCAAAAATCAACGTCATGATCCGGTGGCATGCCTAGAAAGTCTGAAGAAAATACATCAGCAAACTCTCAAACTATTGGCACTGAATCACTCGTCAGAGACTCTGCGGTGGTGTCCCGCACATAAGCAAGATAAGAAAAACAACCCTTCTCGACCATATGTCGAGCCTTCAGGAATGAAACAACCCGACTGACTGCACTGACTGAGGAACCTCTCCACTCCAATCTCGGCAACTCAGGCATGGCTACAGTAGCCGTCATGGCATGGCATTCTAAGACACCATGATAAGGGGATAACCAATCCATGCCCAGGATGACCTCAAAATCAGTCATATCAAGTAACAGGAGGTCCGCTCTGGTCTCGAACCCACATAATGTAACCACACAGGACCGATAAATCCGGTCCATAACCACATAATCGCCCACATGAGTGGACACAAAAACAGGAGTGCCCAAGGACTCACGAGGAGTATCTTAGAAATGAGCAAATAGGACTGATGCATATGAATAAGTGGATCATGGATCAAATAATACCGTTGCATCCCTAACGCATACCAAAATAATACATGTGATCACGACATTTGAGGCCACTACATCTGGTCTGGCCGGGAAAGCATAGAATCTGGCTAAAGCGCCAGATGACTGACTTCCACCTGAATAGACAGGAGCCGACTAGGCTCCCCCTGCCTGGCCTCCCCCTCTAGGACGACCCCTACCAGCCTGTCCTCCACTTCTAGGTGGACGGATCGCCGATGCTGAAACCATAGGCTGGTGACTCTTCTGCACTGTCTTGTCCCAAAACCTGGGACAAAACCTCTTCATGTGACCTGGATCCCCACACTCATTGCAACCGCTCGGCACCATAGCCTGCTACCCTGAAGAACAACCCTGAATAGCTGGAGGGCGGTATGAACTCTCTGGCATAGAACTGAAATAAGAGCTGGGAGATCCCTGATGACCAGAATGCCTGCCGGAGGAACCTGAATGGCTGGTAGGCGATAAGAACTCCCCGGCATCGCGCTGAAATAAGGCCTCACCGGAGCACCTCGGGGAGGTGGTGAGAGTGCTGAGTATGGAGGCCTACTAGGCTGTCCCCTGCCGAATTGACCTCTGCCCCTAGCTGGAGCACCTCTGAAATCCCCAGAAAACCGAGCTTTCTTATCCTGCTGTCCCTGCTCTCTGATCCTCGATCGATAGTCCTCAATCCTGCGAGAAATCTCTACTACAAGCTGATAAGGAGTCCTCATCTCCACCTCCCGGTCCATGTTGGCCCTAATACCTAAGTGCAACCCCGCTACAAATCTCCGCACTCCCTCTGCGTCAGTAGGAAGTATCATAAGTGCGTGATGAGACAGCTCAGAAAACCTAGCCTCGTAGTCGGTCACTGACATCTGACCCTGCTCTAGCTGCTCAAACTGATACGGCAGCTCTTTCCTCTCAGATGGTGGAATGCCTATCCTGGAATAGCTGAGTGAACTGCTCCTAAGTGATAGGAGGAGAATCTGTCGGTCTCCTAAGAACATAAAACCGCCACCATCTACGGGCCCTGCCCTCTAGCTGGAAAGTGGTGAAGTCTACCCCATGGGACTCCAATATCCTCATGTTGTGCAGTCTATACCTGCACATGTCAATAAAATCCCGAGTATCCTCATGACGCTCACCTCCAAAGACAGGAGGGTGCAGTCTAGTCCATTTGTCTAATAGCTTCTGTGGATCGCCGTTCGCAGCTGATCTGGGCTCCGGTGTTACTGCTTCTACTGGATGAACCCCTCCCCCAGGCAGTGTACCTAGGGTCTGATAAACTGCAGCTGCATGTCCTGCGGCTTGGCAAGTAGGGGTCTGTGCTCCCCCTCCTGCCTGGGATGTGACCGGGTCCGCTGGAAATAACCAGCCTGAGTCATAATATCCATGAACCGCATCATACGACCCATCACCTCCTGAAATTTTGGCTCCTTTATGAAGTCCAACAGGGCAGTATCTGCTGCGGGCGCCTCGCCTTGCTTCTCAGTGATAGGATCCTCTGTTGGATCCACTGGTGGTGCAACTTAGGCAGCTCTGGGACGCCCTCGTCCCCTACTTTGGGCCGGTGGCCTCCCCCGACCTCTGCCACGGCCTATGAAGGCAGGGATAGCGGCCCCTCCCGGGTCTGGAATATTGGCTCTGCGCATCCTCACCATCTGTGAGAGAGTAGAATAGTGAGATTAGCATACTATCAACTGCACGATAGAAGATGAATAAAGAGAGATTTCCTAACACCCTATAGTCTCCCAAAGATAAATACAGACGTCTCCGTACCGATCCGCTAGACTCTATTGGGTTCGACCGAAACTTATGAGACCTATGTGAACCTAGAGCTATGATACCGTGTTGTCACGACCCAAATCCTAATTCAGGTCGCGATGGTGCCCAACACCGTTGTCAGGCAAGCCGACACTAATTATCTACGGAGTCTAGTTTATTTTCTATTAAATGCTTTTCTTATCTCAAAATAGTTTAGCCACAAAGCATAGAATGTAACACATAGCAAGGCAATATAAGTTAAGGAGACCAATAATCAACTTTAATAAATTACATCACCAAAAGAATACTCTACCAACTGAGTGTGCCAGGAACTAGTGTCACAAGTCTGCAGGCATCTAGTAGAGTAAAATCAAAAGAATAACAGAACTATCCTACTGTCTAAGAAGAGATAGACATAATAGCAAAAGAGAGACTCCAGAGTGCTATTGTACGGCATCAAGAGAGGCAGCTCACCGTGAAGCCTCGGGCCACGTGAAATCAGGGACGAGCTCCGGACTGGTAACCAGATGCACCTACCTCGGTATATTTAGATGTATAATTCAACATGAATAACAAGTACACATGAATAGTAAAGTAATGAATGTCGAGCATACTCACAAAACCTATTTACATGGCGTAAACTCCAAATTTGGCACCGAAACGCTCCCGGGTCATCCAAAACCCGTTCCGAACATACACCCAAATCCGAAATCATCATAGGAACCCACTAGAACCTCCAAATCTTGATTCCGAAGTCGTTTGCTAAACGTTGACCGAAGTCAAACTTGGCCTTTAACGCCAACCTTAAGGAACTAAGTGTTCCTACACCACCCCAAACTCCTCCAAACCTCGAACCACCCGTCCCCGCAAGTCATAAATCAGCAAAAGCAACTACAGAAAGTCTCATTTAAGGGCACGGGGTCCTAGAACACAAAACGACCGATTGAGTCGTTACAACTATGTAGTTTACCTTCTTTTTATTTAACAAAGCAGATTAGAAAAAAGTTTTTTAAAGAAAAATAACGAAAAAGAAAAAAAGAGATAACAAAATCTGATCCCAACTTCCCCATTTTCCCCACTTCACTCACGCCCATCTCCCCTACTCACAGCACACCCCCTATAATCCATTTTCCCATTTCCCCATATCAATTATACACACATCCTTATATATAAGGAACGGACTTCACAAAAAGGGGGATCTTTCTGATCTTTATCTTTGCATCAATACACACACAAGAGCCACCAGCAAAGTAAAAAAAAATTACTTAATCATCTTCTTCTATTTTGATTTTTTTTCTTAAACATGGAGATCTAATTGGAGTTAAATTTACTGCTGCTGCTGCTAGAGATTTACTGTTTAGCTAGTTGTTCTGAGCTCTATCCGTCAAGTGTTTTAGCTGTGGTCTTCGCATTTATTTGGCTCGTACAGATGTAAGTTTTTTTTCAATATTTATTTGGCTCGTACAGAGCTCTATTCGCATTTATTTCGCATTTATTCTTTCCCTCTTTCAATATTTTTGATGTTTGTTTCCATGACGTTTACCGAGATTTTGTTCGCGTAAATTTAACTTAGATAATGCTTTTCTTATTTTGTGTGATTAAAGCTGTTAAAGTTGTAAATCTGTTTGAGAGTTTTTTTTTTCTTTAGTGCATACTAATTAGTTCTATAAATATGATGTTATATGTAGAATTTTAAAAAAAAATTATTTTTATTATAAAAATAAAAAATAAAAGTGAAAGCCAAAAAAAAAAAAAAAAAAAAAGGAAAAGAGGGAAACAACGAATTTAGTCTTTACAATGAATCAAAGAAACCTTCATTATTTTGTGGCACAATTGTCGACACCGAATCTAGCGTATATTTTGTGTTTTAGTCCATTTTTGTTCTTAACTTCGTGTCAAGTCAAACTATCTCATATGTATTGAAATTGAATGAAGTCATACTATATAGAGTAATAACTAATAAAAATACATTTAATAATATCTTAATTTAAATTATAAAAATATATTATATTATTATTTCAACATAATAACTTCTCACGTCAACATCAATTTCTACCAACCTAAAATTACACAATGACAATTAATATATATATACATGATAATATATTAACAACCGATATATTCTAACTTTTGGGAGTTACCAACTATAAATAGTTGGATCGTAATTTGCTCAATAATTTTAGTGTCACCTCAATTTTAACCACATA
Source organism: Nicotiana paniculata (assembly GCA_005239505.1). NCBI lineage: Eukaryota > Viridiplantae > Streptophyta > Magnoliopsida > Solanales > Solanaceae > Nicotiana > Nicotiana paniculata. Next base: position 125,153 of record ML364595.1, read on the forward strand.
ATTAAAGTCACTTTGTTTTCAACAATTTAAATAATACCTTTGGGATATAGTCAAGATTAATATATTATAGTTAAATAAATTTTAACCTACTTTAAATTTTTTTCTTCTACCATGCACATGTACAAAAATAAGATAAGTTCTTACATGTAATTCATAATCAAATGAATCTTACCTTATATTTTTTGTAATTCACTTTATTTTGTGTAAATAGCAGTCCCAAATAGTGCAATTATATTCCTCTATATATTCACCCTATCCAAACTATCTCATTCTAATTGACACGCATATATATCGACCCCATTAGTTGCTCGATCAATTGGCTCATAAAATTTGAGAGAACATAAATATAAACAACGAGCTAAAAAGTCATAGTCAATACCTGATCCATTAGAGAAGAATCTATCCTCCTTCTCATTAGAGAAGAGTCTATCCTCCCTTCTTATCTATTTTAGCATAGCAACTGCTAGCGCTAATAGAAAAAAAAGACAAAAAAAAATGTATTGCTTCCAAATAATTGAGATATAAAATAAATTATAAATATGGATAATTAATTTTACCGTAAGGCAACACAATTGACATTTGTTTAGCCGATGTTTGAGTCGATTCATAATTTAAAACATCCCCACAGAAATGTATGTCATCAATTCCTTTATTCTTGTGTAAAATAATGATTGATTAACTCCCTTCTATCATTATTGGAGTTGCTTAAAACTTGATTGAATTTATGTGACCATTCTCTTTCCGAAAATCATTTAAAAAGTATTGACTCCAAATTACATACATCACACATCTTTATTCTCAAAACTGAAATGCTAATTGAGCAAGAGATATAAATTTATTTTTAAATTAATTAAAAGTATCAATTTACCCACACTATATTTATACCCGCCCTCTTTCTATATTATTCCCTCTACTATAAAATTTTATATAATTATTTTATTTATATGGAAGTTTGACTTTAAATTTCCATTTGACTTAACTATATAAGAATTTAAAAAATTTCAATTTGTTTCTCGGAATTATGTCAATTTTTTTTATTTATTTTAGTTTTATCTATCATAAAAATTTTAAATACGTATATCTTATTTATATAGTATGATTTAGCTCATTATTATTTTAAAAATTTTCTCTTCTCAAAGATCAAATAAGTCTTATCATTATGTATACATCTATTACTGAAATTATTTAATTACATATTTATTGCATTACCTATAACTTAGAGTTGTTCATATTATTGTCCACAACTCCCATTCATAGATGAATTTAGTTTTTTTTTACTTATAATAAAAATTATATTCACTATTTTTTATTCTACTGCTCAAATTAATATTTAAATTTATCAATAATATTTTTGTGTGTCATTTATTTATTAACTTTATTTTATATTTTAAGAGTAGTGATACTCGTAGTATGTATTAATAATAACTCCATATTTATCTTTATACTGAGTTAAGATAGAGGTGTTTTTATTTTATTTTTCAGTTCAATATTTTTGTGTAGTCAAAACCTTATTATTTAAAATAGGTAGTTGGTTAAAGCATTATAAGACTATTATTCTTTCTTACCATTCAGATTCAAAATAATCTTATTTACTATCTTTTCATTTAAATTAAAAATATTATCTTTTAATTTTAAATTAAATTAAATATTATTATAAATATGATCCTAAATTGTCAAAAACTTTATAGTAGCGTGCCATTGCCCATTTAGCTTAGGCACAATGTAAATTATTCCTTTAATATGTGTATTGTAACAACCCGATCGATCATTTCGCGTTCTAGAATCCCGTGCCCCTAAATGAGACTTTCTGTAGTTGCTTTTACTGATTTATGACTTGCAAGGACCGGTGGTTTGAGGTTTTGAGGAGTTTGGAGTGTAATATGAATGCTTTGTTCCTTAAGGTTGGCCTTTAAGCCCAAGTTTCACTTCGGTCAAAATTTTTAGTAACCGACCTCGAGATTGAGATTCGAAGGTTCCGGTAGGTTCGTATGATGATTTAGGACTTGGGCGTGTGTCCGGAACGGGTTTTGGATGACCCAGGGGCGTTTCAGCACCTAATAGTGAATTAAGGTTTCCTTAAGTTCAAACTTGAGGTTTGGAACGTGTTTTTGTGTTATCGAGATCCAAACGAAATTCCGAGATCGGGAATAGTTCTGTTATGTCATTTATGACTTTCTCGCAAAATTTGGTGTCATTTCGAGTAGCATAGGTAGGTTCGGCATATTGAAAGCAAATTCAAGAATTTAAATTTCTTAAGTTTGATCCAATGGGTTTTGGGGTATGATTTTTAGATTTAGCATTGTTTCGGACGTTCCGAAGGCTCGAGCGAGTCCGTATTATGATTTAAGACTTGTTGGTATATTTGGACAGGGTCTCGGGTGGCCCCAGATGCCATTCAGGCATCTAGCAAGGCAAAAACCAGCCTTAAATGATTGCTGGTGCACCACATCTGGTGCGACCGCACCTGCGGAGGGCAAGTCGCAGGTGCGAGACCGCTTCTGCGGTCTCAGCCTCGCAGGTGCGACTCCTGAGGGAGCTGTCCATTTCCGCAGAAGCGGACTCCTTTTCGCAGAAGCGGAGCCACAGGTGCGGACTTCGCACCGCAGGTGCAAAGCCAGGCCCCCTTCCCTTTCTCCGCAGATGCGAGACCACATGTGCAGAAATTCGGTAGGCAGTGAGCTTCGTTTTAAATACGGGACTTAGCCATTTTTGAACACTTATCTTCATATTTGGGCGATTTTGAGAGCATGCAAGGAAGGTATTCTACCTAGCTACTCTAAGGTAAGTAATTTCTGTCACACCTCCTTTTTCCGACACAGGGTTGGATACGGGAGTTTTTCCAATTAAAGTGACAT
>MDKI01271089.1:0-20274 GCA_005239505.1 Nicotiana paniculata
GCTCTAAATTAAAGAAGCTGCCTGCTTTTGGTTGATGACCTGCAAACAAAAACCAAGGTCTGATGAAACATATATATATAGATAGGTCAGATTTGCTTATGGTCCATCAATTTGTGATATCAATAGGAGCATACTCTCATGTTAGCCGCCACTATCAATATTTTCATGTAAGCGTACATCTATACTCTTTCTGCAGCAAGAGGACAATACAATGCACACACAAGCAGTTGCAAAGCTGAAAAACTAACAAAACCTGTCGATGAGCTTGAGAAAGTTTTATTGGCTGATGGAGCTGTGCCAAATGCTGTACAAGAATACCGAAGAAAAGTTTTATTACTCGTATTACTCTTTGTACTAGTCCAGAATTTTTATGGATCCTTTTCTGTTCTTTCAAATCTATTGCAAATGTGAGGTCCAATCAGAACAGTCAAAATAAGAAAAACGATTAAACTATAAAGAAGAATGGCCTTTATGAACTTTTTAATCTTTGTCTGTATCTGCACCCCGTGGTAATTGAAAACTTGAAAGAAACTATTAATATATTATGTGGACATATATTATGTATGGCGCAATTAGAATATCGTTTTCCCTTTCACTCCTCTGCTTATTTTTGTATGAAATGCATAGGTGGTGGAAAATAAAGTTGAAACATTTAACGAGGCAATCTAAATCGAGGGTAAAAAAGGTGCATAGAGAAGTTGTAAAGGAGATCTCTGCAATCCGTAATGGAATGGAGCATGATCAAAGGGTAGTGCGAAACTGTGTTATCAAGGGAGCTTTAAATGGTCATGCACTTTCAACGAGGTGAAGCTTTTGCACGACCCTATTCTATTAAATTGTTCTACATAAAAAGAAGCAAAATTAAGTCATTTTATCACTGTCAATGTGAGTTGTATACATCAGTGTGAAAGTGAGAGCCTCAAACCTTAGTTTCCTTTCTGCGTGTATTTGTACAAATTCATTCTGATACTTTGATTGAGAAAATTTGTTCTGAAACATGCTGCAGTAGTTTGAGTCTGTGACTTTTGTTGGCAGAGGTGAATGTGGAAATTGGGCCATTCTATATAGTGAAAAAGAGTGGCAGCTTCATCGTGAGTGATTGCTCCCACATCGGCAGCTCGAAGGAAAAAGGAATCGAAAACTTCGCATAAGAAATGGGCTGAGAACACAGAGGAACATACTTACCTGGACGGGGTCAATGGGCAATCAATAAGGCTCATGGCCTAGGCTGGTGACCTCCATTGCACTTTAGGAGGGGTGCCTGCCTAAGGTCGACCCAAGTGGTCGAGCCTACGTCATAATTTGTGATAGTGGGGGCCTGCATTCGCGCGGCCCTTACCCAATTCTAAGCCCAATTTTTCGACCCATTAAGTAGTTTGATAAAGCTTGAAATTGGACATACAAATTAATGAAAAATTATTTTAAATATCGATTTATATGTGTTTCTATTGGGGGTGTAAGGACTAAGGATTATTTATCGGAAAGGGATGAGCAAACTAGTAGAATACAACTCAGTAATTTGTACTTTTTCAACTCAGTAAAGGATTTTAGTAATCTTACATGTAACCAAAAAGTTTACTTAAATTATAATTTTGAGATGAAAGAAATTCAATTAAATTCTTGGCTCTAAAGAGCTCTGCCCCTATAATGAGTTGTATTTGTTAAGTTGATAGTTGTGCGACCATAAAAATGGAATAATGAAAATTACAAAATAAACAAGTATCTTAATTTAAATCTAACTTTATAAAATAGAAATTACATTACAATTTATCACATGTTTTGGGTTTGGTTTAAAATTAGACTGGTTTTCACATACACTCAAATCCCTATATAACATTATTTGTTCAGATATTTTAGGCCTTTATAATAAATAGTTATTATACACCTATAATAACATTTAGATATTTTTTTAATGTTGTAGACAAAAAATATCAAAAAAATTGGTTTTACCCTTTTAATGTTATACTATATAAAAGAAAAAGAATTACTCAAATTTAAATCCCAAAGTGATATGCATATTTTACTAATTAAAATATTAAGAACATCTAATACATTAGTAATAAATTGATAACTAAATGCATAAATATTTAAACTCTAATGGCACAAATTTTAAGCATTTTAAACTCTAAGATATATATTTTAAATTTCATAATTAATTATTTTAGAAAATTAAATTATTTTAAGATTGACGTAAGCACTCTGGAAAAGATATGTCCTAGTCTTCGAATGTTAAGCATTATACAAGATAAGAGTTTGTCCAATGGAATAGATTTATGTGCGGATCTTCAAATACCAGACATTGTGCTTGATATATCTTTGGTGCAATGGAATGAAAATACTCAAGCCTATATTAATTGAATTAAATAAAACTTATGAAAGTATGCACTAACATAATATTTTTTTATTGTAGTGATGCACTAAGGGATCGTTTGATACGAGGGATGGGGGATAATTTATTTTAGGATTAATTTGATATGAGTTTATCCCACGTTTGATTGAGATAAAATCGCGGTATAACTAGACCCGGGATTAGTTATCCAGCCTCAAAATAATTTATTCTCAGATAACTTGTTTCCCTACCAAACGGCCTCTAAAATTCTAAAATTTTGATCAAATTAAAATCTTTAAGCTTATTTTATTGGTAATATTAGAAATTCCACATGGCTTATTGTTTTACCTTTGAAATTGGATAACAATTAAATTTATAAGTGGTTTAAGGATATGTGATTTCACTTGGCACAAATTGAGAAATATGAGGAATAATATTAGAAATTAACTGTAAAATAAAGCAAACCAATATGAAGTGCAGTTAGGCCCTCGAACCAAATAAATGTCTAATTGAAAATGATGAACTGAACAACAGAATAAGAGAGCTTAAGAGAGAATGTATTATATTGCTTTGTTATGCGTGAATGTGATGATTACAAAATGATTAGAACCCCCTCCCCCCCTTTATATAGTAGGAGAATTCTACTTATGATAAAATTCTAAATATAGAAGGAAATCTCATGATTGGCTCAATAACCGATCTTGATTTGATACGTGCCGAGATTTCCGCCATGATTCTTGTCCGATCACGGATATCTCGACTTACCATTATTCAACTTAGCGGGATTTTTCCCGTCTTGCTCAAGGCCTCTGCAGTTCGGCCTCGTCCTCGGCTGATCTCGGTCTCAACTGGTCCTCGAATTACAAGCTTGGTAATATATTTTCATGTCGCGATCCGACACAACACGGAACCGATCCTCGGCCTACCACTCTGGTCTCGATTAATCATACAGAATCGGGCGATCCCTAAGGATGCTCGATTTTTCTTCTCCCTGGTCGGGGTCGCCAGTTATTTGAGGGCCTGGTGACCGAAGAAGACCATGCGGTAATGAATTCCATGGGGGCCGCTTGTTTGTTCAACGAGGCCTAACACGTACTAAATCGGGTAACCTTCAAACTTTATTTCATACTACCTTCGTGCTTGTAGATTGTTCCTAAAATTTTTTTATCTTTCTTTTGTATGCTTCAGTATTACATCATGAGGCCTTTGTCAGGGTTTGTGAGGAGCACAAGGCCGAAGTACGGAACCTCACTGAGAAGGACAATACCTACCATCTCCTCAGTGAAAGACTCCAGGCCGATCTGGTCGCGACTCGGGAGGAGCATACCGACATGGTTGAATAGGTATTACGAATGCTCGACGATAGTGATGCTGAGTTAGAGATAACAACTAACGATCCAATTCTGTAGATCCGACAGAGGCTCGAGCAAATCAACCAACTCATCAAGCAAGTGGATGATGTTTGGGCCGAGGCTGATGTCTTTAAAGGGAGCATGGACGTCTTGGCTGCTATGAAGGATTCCGTTCAGGCTTAATTGGAGTCGGCTAAGACTCAGCTTTGATCTGAAAAAAGAGAAGAACTAGGTGCAAACCGAGAAGATCAGGGAGCTCTAATCTCAGCTGAATTCGGCCAACAGCAAACTCAAGGAGGCTAAATCTGAGGTGGTCAAGGCCGACATCCAGGCCGATGAAAAGGTGGCCCAGTTGAAAGCTGATATCGAGGCTATACAAACCAAAGCTAGGAGCATGATTGATCATGCGAAGTGGAAAGATCAAAGGACGGCCCTAGAAGATGCTCAAGCCCAAGATTTAAATATCGCGACCGAGGTTGATAACGCCCGAGCATAAGAACACCAGGCTCAGAGGTTGTCCTTCCCCGAGGATGACTCCGATGAGCAAGAAGAAGAAGATCGCGAGGATAAGGACGTCGTTTCCGACGAAGACCAAGCTCCATAGGCCTTAGTACTTTTTGCTCTTTTCTTTTGTATTTATCTTTTCTTTGGGGCCACTTTCGGGAAGTTTGTAAAGGATTTTGATCGGGCTATGCTTTAGTTGTAAATGATTTTGACATATATATAAGAACTTTCTTCCCTTATGTCTTATATAATCATGAAGTTTAATTTTAAGATTCGGGGCTTAAACAATTTAATTGAAACAGAACCATTATAGCCCTTAGGTTTTATGACCGAGCGAGTGCTTGTTTGAACTCAAAGTAAGGCAACCTTTAGGTTTTGGAGCGAGGATGGTCTCTAGAACTCAAAACAAAAATAGCCCTTAGGCTTTGTATTTTTTGTATTAGGCCGATCTGGCCTTAGTAGAGAGATTGTTTTATGGCTTTCTCCCTTTCTCGACTTGAAAAAGTTTTTTACCGTTTGTATTTACAAAACTTATAATGACTTAGCATAAAATAAGGAATTGATCAAAATTTCTAACAACTTAGTTCTCATTAGAGTTTTCGAGGCCTGATATTATCGAAGCCTTTTATGGTTTTGCCGGGGGTAGCCCTTTTAACCGGTTAATGAAAGAATTCGAAGGCCTGTTTCGATGTGGAATTCGGATGTCTCTGAACCATGTGAATTCGTCCGTAGCCTCTTAGTTCGGGATTTTCCCATTGGGCTTATTTTCCAATTTTTCTTTGAGCTTTCCCGAAGTGTCAGTCCCCGAGTGGGGGTGGTCGTGGCCTTTAATATTCGAGGGTTTCCAAAAAGGTCTTATAACCTCAAAGTTTTAATAATTCGATCTCGTTTATTTTTTGGACGTCAGTCCCCGAGTGTAGGGGTAATTATTTGAATTCTAGTTATGATCGAACCTTAAGCCAGTTTCCATAACAGTTTGATAGCATAAATTTATAAAGTAGAAAACTTTTCTAAGGCAAGAGTTATCAGCAAGGAAAAAAACTTCTCTTTATAAATACTTATACATGCGTACATGTTTTGCGTGAGGGCTCGAGCAACCTACGTGGGAACGGTTCGTTTGACCATTTTTCCCTTACAAATTCTAGCTATCGAGACCCTCCCGCTATGAAGTAATTTCCTCACAACAAAGTTGACGTTTGATGGAAATGCCCCCCAGTATTCGAGGTTGATTGCAAAGAAGCCTCGCATACTGTAGAATTGTTCTAAGTTAGCACGATCAATGGTTTCCTCGTTAAAAACCTTGTCGGAAAACCCAATTGGGAGAAAAATCGGTCTAAGAGAAAAAGAGCGGAACGCGTGCTTTCATACCTAAAGACTTCGTGTCGAAGAACTCATCGCCGTTTCTGGTCGAACACATGCAAGAGTTAGTTAAAAATATAAATGAAAATGGAAGGGGTCGTACCTCAACAATAGTATCATTTTAGGAGTGACACGTTCCAATTGCTCGGTAGTTGTTCTCCATTTATCGTGCCGAGATTGTAGGATCCCTTTCCGGTGATTTCGAGAGCCTGGTACGGTCCCTCCCAGTTCGGACCTAATTTCCTTCGTTCGGATTTCGGGTGTTGAGGGTGACCTTTCTAAGAACCAATTCCCCAATGTTAAAATTGCAAAGATTTGCTCTTCGATTATAGTACCTTTCGGTCCGCTATTTTTGTGCGGCTAATCGGACGAGGGCGGCTTCGCGTCTTTCATCCAGTATTTCTAGGCTCGTATTCATGGCCTCGTTATTTGATTCTTCTGTTGAATATCGGAACTTGATGCAAGGTTCTCCGACCTCGACTGGGATGAGAGCTTCGGCGCCATAGACTAACGAGAACGACGTTGCTTTTGTACTAGTATTCAACGTTGTGCGGTATGCCCAAAGAACCTTGGGTAGTATCTCTCTCCACTTTCCTTTAGCGTCGGTCAGCCTCTTCTTAAGATTTTGAATAATGGTTTTGTTGGTTGATTCAGCTTGTCCGTTCCCGTTGGGATGATAAGGTGTCGATAAAATCTTTTTGATCTTGTGATCCTTGAGAAATTTATTCACTTTGCTGCCGATGAATTTCTTCCAATTATCACATACAATCTTGGCAGGCATCCCGAATCGACATATAATGTGGTCCTAAATGAAGTCTATAACTTCCTTCTCTCTGACTTTCATGAACGTCCATGGGGATAAAATCGAATGTAGCTGCTCGCCGGGCTGATGAATCATCGGCGCATAACTTTGGCATTTGTTGCATTTTTGAACGAATTCCTATGAATATTTTTTCACGTCGATCCAATAATACCCTGCTCTGATTAATTTGTGGACCAACTACTCGGCAGTAGAATGATTTCCACAAGTTCCCTCGTGAATTTCCCGTAGGACGTATTCGTTGTCTCCAGGTCCCAAACATATTGCCAATAGTCCATTAAATATCCTTCTAAATAGTGTTCCGCCTTCGGACAAAGTGAACTGTGCTGCCTTTGTTCGTAGATCTCTCGACTCCTTTGGATCTGATGGAAGTTTCTCGTTCTTTAAGTACTCTATGTACTTGTTTCTCCAATCCTAGGTCAAACTTGTGGAGTCAATCTCAGCGTAACCTTCTTCGATCACCGATCTCATGAGTTGTACGACAGTCCCTGAGTTGAGATCGTCATCTTCGACCGATGAAACTAAGTTTTCAAGAGCATCACCCTCACTATTTTGTTCTCGAGGTACATGTTGTAAGGTCCATTTACTGAATCGATGTAGAGCTACCTATAATTTATCCAAGTACCTCTCCATTCGGTCTTCTCGGACTTCGAAAGTCCTGTTGACTTGGTTTACCACGAGGAGGAAATCATACTTGGCCTCTATGACCTTTGCTCCCAAGCTAATTTGAGACCTGCAATCATGGCCTCATACTCGACCTCATTGTTAGTTAATTTTGAAGTCTTGATAGATTGTCTAACTACATTACCTGTGGGTGGTTTTAATACAATACCCAGCCCGGACCCCTTCACGTTCAAAGCACCGTCCGTAAAGAGGGTCCAAACACCCGAGGATGTACCTGATTTTATTAATATTTCTCTTTCAACCTCGGGTACGAGGGCCGGCGTGAAGTCGGTCACAAAGTCCGCCAAGATTTGAGATTTGATGGCGGTTCAGGGTCGATTTTCGATATCGTACCCAATGATTTCTATGGCCCATTTGGCCAACCGACTCGAAAGCTCGGGTTTGTGCAAAATATTTCAAAGTGGATAAGTTGTTACAACACATATTGGATGAAAGTGAAAATATGACTTTAATTTCCTAGAGGTGCTTATTAAAGCAAGAACTAATTTTTCTAAGTGTGGATATCTGGTTTCGGCCTCACCTAAGGTCCGACTAACATAATAGACAGGGAATTGCATACCTTGTTCTTCTCAGACTAGGACTCCACTTAACACTATTTTCGAAACTGCCAAGTACAAATAGAGTTGCTCGTCCGCTTTCGGTGTGTGAAGCAGTGGCGGGCTCGATAAATATTTCTTTAGTTCCTCCAAGGCCTGTTGGCATTCCAGAGTACATGCAAAGCTACTCTTCTTCTTAAGCAGCGAGAAGAATCGATGACTCCTATTTGAGGACCTCGAAATGAATCGCCCTAGGGAGTCTATGTGCCCCGTTAGTCTTTGTACGACATTTACATTATCTACGACCATGATATCCTCGATAGATTTGATTTTATCGGGATTGATCTCGATTCCCAGATTGGATACCATGAAGCCAAGAAACTTGCCCAAGCCAACCCCAAACACACACTTTTCTAGGTTGAGCTTCATATTGTACTTCCTTAGTATATCGAAAGTTTCCTGCAAGTGTTTTAAATGGTCCTCTGCTCGCAGGGACATAACTAACATGTCATCAATATGCACTTCCATTGATTTTCCTATTTATTCTTTGAACATTCGGTTTACTAGGCGTTGATAAGTTGCACCAACATTTTTTAGTCCGAACGACATTACATTATAACAGTAGGTGCCATATTTAGTGATAAAAGAGGTCTTTTCTTGATCCTCCGGGTTCATCTGTATTTGGTTGCACCCGGAGTAGGCATCGAGAAAATTGAGAATCTCGTGGCCGGCCGTGGCATCGATCATACGATCAATATTAGGCAAGGAAAGGAATCCTTAGGGCATGCCTTGTTCAAGTCTTTATAATCTACGCACATTCTAATTTTATTTCCCTTCTTAGGGACTACTACGTCGTTTGCTAACCATTAGATATATTTTACTTTTCGAATGGACCCTATTGAGAAGTTAGGTTACCTCTTCCTTGATGAATGCATGCTTAACCTCGGACTAGGGCCTTCTTTTTTGCTTTACCGGATGAAACTTCAGGTCCAGGATTAATCGATGGGTAGTGATTTCCGGTGAGACCCTTGTAATATCGAGATGGGAATAAGCAAAGAAATCATGTTATCTAAAAGGAATTGAATAAGTTTTTTCCTTAGCTCGGGAGTTAACCCCGTGCCCAGGTATACCTTTCATTTTGGCAGGTACTCGATCAGTATGACTTGTTCCAGCTCTTCGACTGTCGATTTGGTGGCTTCGGAATCGTCGGGAATTATGAAGGATCGAGGGATCCAATAATCATCATCCTCGTCTGCCCCTGCTTCTCCAATTGGGTCGAGGCTGGTGTTTATGGTTTCTATTTGGCCTCATGTTTTCCCTTTGAATACGATCCTTTTGCTGATGAGAGTGCCGATACCGGTACCACTTCGTCGACTGCAAACATCTCCTTGGTGGCGGGTTGCTTCCCGTACACCGTTTTGTCTTTCTCCGGCGTCGGGAACTTCAGAACTTGGTGAAAGGTCGAGGGTACTGCCCTTATGTTATGGATCCGAGGACTTCTGAGAAGGGCGTTGTACCTCATGTCACCCTCGATCACATGGAATTTTGTTTCTTGGAAGGTACCGGCCACGTTCACTGGTAAATTAATTTACCCTTTCGTGGTTTCTCTTGCCATGTTGAAGCGGTTAAGAACTAGAGCTGCAGGCACAACTGATCATGTAGATCGAGCTGTTCTACGACCCTCGAACAAATGATATTGGTCGAGCTACCTGGATCAGTCAAAACACGATTAACTTAAACATATATTACCAGTGCGTCGTTGTGGGGTTGTGAGATCCCCTTTGCATCCGTCATTAAAAGACAAGGTCCCTTCCGGTACATAATCTCGAGTTCGCTTTCCCTCGTGATCGACACCTTGGTGCTCTTGAATATAGGTCCTTATGGAATGTTGACCCCACCAACGATCTTGTGAATTACGTATTAAGGATCTTCTTGTTTATTATTTCTGTTTGCATCCTTGTCTCTGAAGTGGTTCTTAGCCCTGTCGCTCAAGAATTCTTGAAGATGCCCTTCGTTAAACAACGGGCTACCTCCTCCCTCAACTGTCTGCAATCTTCTGTTCTATGGCCATGGGTGCCATGATACTTGTTCCAGTCATAGGCATGTAAGAAGTAGGTTCTAAGTATATAGAAACATGCTGGTCATAAACAAATAAAGCTTAATTTAAACATGCAAAGGGGACTTTAGGATCCTAGATATATGTTGAAAAATAAGTAAGCAAGTTAGAAGCATGATGAATCACAACAGTAAGGAAACATGTTGGTTTGAAAACTGAAATATAAATTAGGACATACCAGTGAAGTGAAGAAAGTAATAACACAAACAGGAAAGTAGGAGAATGCACAATAGCTAGCCTTGACTTGCAGCCGGCTAACCCGGAGTAGTGGTAATTAGCACAGAAGGAAGAGCAGAAAGTCTTTTGAATTGTGAGAGAGATTTTTTGAACAGATTAGTTCGTGTGTCTGTGTGTGTATGAATAGAGTATGTATAGTTTTGAAAAGCAGGCAGAGGAATAAGGTAAAAATAATAGTTCAGAAGTAATTATAGAAATAATCATCAATTAAAGTTAATTTAGTATACAAACTTCCTTTTTTAAGGAATCATACCCAAACGGTAACAAGTAGTGGCAAAAAAAGGAAAGGAATCAAGTAAAGTGTACATAATTATAGAAATAAACACAATTAGGATCCAATCAATACAAGTATTCCCCACAATTAAGGAGTCACAATTCAAACGGATACCACAATAGTAAAGAAGGAAAGAGAACTAATTTGAAAAACTTATTTTAATCGTACAAAGAGTAGTAAAGAATAGGGCATGTGATTAAGGCTAGGTACAAAATATATTAATTAAGGAAAGTATATAATTAATTGACAACATACTTATACGTAACAGAAGGTAGAAAATAATTCTGAAAATTAGTAATCACAAGGAATCAGTTATCAAATAAGGCAAGTGTCACAAAAATATGCAAAATTAATAAGGAGTTCTAAGGAAAAATACACAGAATCACAGCTTTAAGGAAAATATCATAGTTCTAAGGAAATAGAGAAGATAACACTGATTTATCATGATACTATGAAAATAAGCAGGTAGTAAACTAGAATCGGGACCATAAGGAAGAACAATACCAAATATGAGTTAGGGTTTCGTATAAAGCATGATATAGTCAGGAATAATCGAACACAAAAACCCTAACAAGCAAACATAAGTAAGAATCACGGAATCGTAGGATATTTATGAGAAACACACAAATCAACTAAACACAACAACCAAGACGAACTCAGAACCCTAAAATGGGGTTTTTTTAACAGAATAACTCGAGTAAAGGAAGAATGCTTAATCGAACATTTAAAATATACTGAGAATCATAGGTTAGTACCAAAAATCAGAAGAGAAAGCGTTTTTAAAGGGGTTAAGAAACCCTAGTTGAAGATCAAGCATTATTTTAGAGAAATCAGAAAAACTTTAAGGAAAATAATAAAGAGACCATAATATACACAGATCTAAGTCAGATCTAAAAGAAAATCAAAAAATATCAGGGGCTAGGGTTTCAGAGAGTTGAAAAAACAAGGAAAACCTTAAAGATGTTGTCATCGTTAGCCGGAAAAGCCATGGCTCTTACTCAAATGGTCGGAGGAGGCCGGAAGATGGCATGAGGGACCATAGGTAGGAGCTGAACCACTCCAGGCTTGCTTTAGGGCCTTAGGGTGCCTTAGACCGGTGTAGGTTGAAGCAATAACCAGGAGACAGTGAAAGACCACAGTTTCCGGCGAGGGAACTAGCCAGAGAAGACGAACAGACTCCATTGGAGGTGGAGAGATAACGAAAGGTTCTATAGAGAACCAGAGAGTGATAGAGAGAGAATTGAGAGGTTGGGAAATGAGGGGTCGGAGGGGTAGTCTTTAGGGTTGTTAATGGTAAGAGTGAATCTGGGCCATTGATCAAATTTGATCAACGGACCAGATTACACATAGGATTGGGTCGGGTGATTGGATTGGCCGTAGGGTCTTGGATTAATTCGATTGGGTCTTGGGCTGGTTTCAATTGGGTTGGGGTTAGATTAAATTAGGCTATAACTTAAATAGAAAGGGTTAATTGTCAAATACCCAATTAAATAAAAATAGCTAACAATTACGTAAAATGAAATGAAGGCTAAATAGGTGAAATTAAGGTAATTAACTAGTATTTAAAAACTAAAACGACTGATTATTGAATTAAAATAGCATAAAAATGTACAATTAGGCTATAATTACAAAATTGTTGTAATTATAGCTAAATAATGCCAAATTGGCCCATTTGAGAAATAACTAAATCCTAATAGGATTAAAAATGATATATTGAGCTAAGAAATATTTTGAAATTCTTTATAATACAATTTATGAATAATTATTAAATATAAAAGTACTAAATAAATTGGAAAAGGTTTGATAAAAATATGAAATTTTTTGGAAAATACCAGTTATTATAAAGAGTGATCTTGGAGGTATATATACAAATTTTAAAATAATTTGAGAGAAAACTGGGTATCAACAGGCGGCCAATGCTTCTTCCTCCTCTGATCCCCATATGATGTCGGTCTGCTGGAAAGTCTAACTCAGGTGTGGTATAGGCTGCTCAAGTGGATAGTACGGACCACGCCACGGTGGTGAGCAGTCATTGTATTCTTTCCAGGTGTACTGATACCCTAGCCCAAAGGTTGTACCATGACGTTTCAACTGTATTGGCTTGGAGATACCCTGAAGGTTTTTGCCAAGACCCTTACGGGGTTCATATCCTCTCCACGCTAGTATACTTTCTATCTTGCTGCTCCACCACTTATCTTTCTCAATTGCATTGACCCGCTCGATGTGATGATAAGTTTCTCCCCCGAGCCTTCTTCTATTCTCAACCACCGGATAGTCTGACGGTTGTAAACGGGGTTTCTCCCATCTCCATGGATAATCACCTTTTGATGGTTCCATTCTAACTTCACTGCCTGATGAAAAGTTGATGCCACAGCCCCAATGGCGTGTATCCATGGCCGTCCCAATAATAGATTATAGGATGCGGATATGTCCAAAACCTGAAACTTGACATCAAACCATGTAGGCCCCATCTGTAAACAGAGATTGATTTCACTAATGGAAGATCTCTGAGACCCGTCAAATGCCTTCACGTTCATGGTCCCTTCTCGTATTTCATACAGGCCTTTGCCCAGCCTCTTCAGTGTTGTCAATGGGAAAATATTGAGACTGGATCCTCCATCTATCAGAACTCTGGAAATGAAATCGTCCTCACATTGCATGGTAATATGTTGTGCCCTGTTATGATTCAAACCCTCGGGTGGCAGCTCGTCCTCATGGAAGGTGATTTTGTGACTTTCCAGCACCTGTCCCACCATATTGGCCATTTCTCCGCCAGTGATGTTGTTAGGTACATGTGCCTCGCTTAACACCTTTAAGAGAGCATTCCTGTGCACTTCTGAATTCTGTAGCAGTGACAAGATGGATATCTAAGCAGGAGTCTTGTTCAAATGATCTGTGACTGAATACTCTTTTGCTTGCACTTTCCTCCAAAGGCCGTCCGGGCCTATTTCAATAATGGGCAGTTTGTTAGAAGCTTGCTTACTGGATTCTCCCAAATGCTCTGGTGTATAGACTCTTCCCGTTTTGGTCATCCCTTGCACAACGCTGGATTCTTCTATTTTGTTCTTTCCTCTTCTTCTAGCTTCGGCCACATATTCCCAAGGTATAACCTTAGTGTTGAAAGGCGGCATGGTTGACACTGTCACTGTGAAAGGCGTGGTTACTCTCACCTCGAATGGAACATGCACAGTTGCGGAGGGTGCTATCTCAACTTCAAATGGAACTGATGCATCTATCTCAACCTCCACTAGCAGATGTATTTGTATTATAATAGGATTGATCGTGACTGCCGGTTTCTTAGGATTGTCACCCTTTTTGATAAGCCTAATCGATCCCTCAGGATCCCATTCCTCATCGGTCTCTATCACATTGACACCCTCACCCCTATGATCTGGGAGGGGGTTGTTTCATACGTTGGGTGTAGCTTCTTTGGCATGAATGACCTTATTATCAATCAAGGTCTGGATCTTATCCTTTAGTGTTCGTCACTCGTCAATGGTGTGCCCTTTCATGCCAGAATGATATGCACAGGTCTTGTTTGGCTTGACCCATTGGGATGGATTCTCCACGGTTGCAGTAGGTATAGGAGTGACATAACCAGCAACCTTCAGACTTTCATACAGCTGGTCAATGGGTTCGGCAATGGAAGTGTATTGTCTAGGTGGTCTGCGGTCAAAGTTAGTCCGAGGTCTTGGGTAGTTTGGGCGGGTTGGAGGTGTGAAAGTGAGAGGGATGGGAGTTATATATATGATAAGCAGTGGATGGTTGGGAATATCTGGTAATCTGGGAGGTGATGGTTGATATGTGGGTGGAGGTTCTTGGTATGTAAGTGGGGAGGTTTTATATACAAGTGGAGTTTTGGGTCCTTGGGCGACCATTACTGTTCCTGCATCTTTCTTCTTCGATACACCCCCTGACTGCAATGCTTTGTTTGTGGCCTGCAATTCTTCAAAGTTTTTCACCATACCGCTTTTGATTCCCTCTTCAATCCTTTCTCCGAGTTTGATGATATCGGAGAACTTGTTATTTTCGATAACTATCAATCTTTCATAGTACTGCAGATCCTGTGCTCTGACGAAGAACTTGTTCGTCTGTTCTTCGTCCAATGTTGGCCTGACTTTGGCTGTTTTGGACCTCCAACGCGTGCATACTCGCGGAAGGTCTAAATGGGATTCTTCTTTAACTTCTGAATGTAGAAGACATCCAGCGCATTCTCCGTGTTAAACCTGAATCTGTCCATGAATTCAGACGCCATACTCACCTAGTTGGCCCATTTCTTGGGATCCTGTTTGATGTACCAGGATAAAGCATCTCATGTAAGACTCCTCATGAAAAGCTTTATTCAGATCCTTCATCCTTTCCGAACGTAGAAGCTTGTCGCAATAAGTCCTCAAGTGAACCCTGGGATCACCTGTTCCATCAAATATTTCGAACTTGGGGGGTTTGTAATTCTCTGGCAGTTCTACGTCGGGCTGTATGCATAGGTCTTCATAGTTCAGACCTTCTATCCCTTTGCTCCCTTCGACACCTTGAACTCGACTCGTCAACTTCTTGAGCTCTTCAGCCAGGTTCTTAATGAGCAAGTCCTTCTCAGTGGGTTCTGGTGTATAGGATACGGGCTAAGTGAAGTGAGGTAGGGTTTCCACGTATATAGGGTTGTTTTGATGACCAGGAGTTTAAGTATAATGGTGATCATTGGTGGAATTCTGGGGTTCAGGAATGACTGGTGGGGTGTTTTGTGGAGTGTGGTAGGTGTTTTGCTGGTACTGTGGTGGGATAGTTTGATTTTGTAGCGGGGTTGTATAATGGTGAGGTACAAGAGGATTCTGTAGGCGTTTGTTGGGTGTGTTTTGCGGTGGTGCGGGGTTCTAAGTTTTTGAATGGTTGACACCTGGGATATTGAGTGTGAGGGATAAATTTGCTAAGCTTCGGACCTACTCGAACTCACCCTGGAGTTCTAGTATTTTCTGCTCAAGTCGTGATACCACATCATTTGGGGCCTGAGTACCTCTACCATCAGAAGCTTCTGCATGTTCAACATGTATGTTGTTGTCTTTTCTGGTGCAGTTCAAATCATCCATCTTTGCTTTACCTTTTTCTTTTGGTGGATTAGGCGGAGGAGAAGGTGGAGGGACCTTGGATCTAGTATGATAAGCTGATGATGCCAGTATGCATGAACCAACCTTTGGGGAATGAGAATAATCAAAAGAAATAAAGAAAAACAAAAGGTAGCCAAGTTAGTAAGAGTTCTAAAAAGAGTATTTGCGGTATTTCAACACATATTGCGGAATGTAAATTAGCGTCTTATTTTGGGAGCCTCGTTGTGCCCGAGGTAGGCCTAGCGAAAAATTATTTTGATGAATTTAGATGCCAATAATTGCCTCATTTCATTAATATAAAAATAGATGAATCCAACACGACACTAAAATAATAAAAGATAGGTCACTACTGGCATTTGGACTTATTACATTTAGGAAAGATAGGTAAATCTAATATACTTGGTCCCAGAAGGACCTTCCCCAGGCTTGATCTTTCTGGCTCCATCAATCAGGTCCCCTAGTTTGCGCATCCCCAACAACAGGTATATTCTTGCCAAATGTCCTCCCTCACTTCCTTCAACATTCTGGCAGTCAGCGACCCTATTTCTTGTCTTTCCTTCTAGATCCATCAATACCTGTTCCAGATACTCTACCCTTTCATTGGAAGTGATATCTATTTCTCTCAATTCCCTGATTAGTCTCTTTTCTGTCTCGTGTATCTCTTGATGTTCGCCCTCGGAGTCATGAATCCTCTTACGCAACTTGTTGTGCTTTACTTGGGTTTCTACTTCGTCTATGACCCTGTTTCCCCGACCGATTCCTGGCTCAACTTTCCCAGCTAAGTTATCCTCCAACCATGTCGGGTACAAGGGTGCATGTCCGCATGATACCTGTCTGGCTCGATGGTGTCTTTTTCCATAATAATCTTTTAATGACACATATGCTGAGCTTCATACTTGTAAGGGATGTCGTCATCCTGAAAATCTGCCCGGAAATGACTTATCTTTGCGACTCGTGGTATGATCTGCTTCCCGCCTGCCTGCCTCATAACCCTGATGGGAACATACCCGATCAACACAAAGTGAGGAGCGTCCCTTGACCTGATGATGAATTCGTTAGTAGGGAACCATTCAAACACCCACTGAACCTGATTCTCAGTCAAATTGTCGAAGAACTCCACCCATTCCTTAGCACTCTCTGGTTGAGCAAATTTGTCCGGAATATAAGTCATCCGTTTAGGGTGATGGAAGGAAATATGGTCATTCCACGCCCTTCGTGGAAACTCCTGGTGATATTTACCCTTTTGGAGATGCTCCATTAATCACAACTGCAACAACAAATTGCAACCCTCGAAATGTTTGGACCCTTTCTGGCATTGGTCCAAGGCCCGATAGATATCAACTATAATCATAGGGACTATGGTGTATGTCTGTCCCTCGATTCCTTCAATTAGAGTCTTGGTGACCATAACCAATCTAGTGTGAATTCTTTCCCTTTTCGTTGGGAACACTATCATACCCAAGAAGCAAACAATAAACACAAAAACTATGCTATGGATATGTCCCAAGGAAGTGATGGAAAAATAATCATGGAAAATACGGTAGGACTTGCTATGACCGTATCTCTCATACAAGTAGTCAAATGGTATATAAGATTTCTTTAAGCACTCCAAATCAGTGTTCTTTTTCAGACCCATACCAGTGCGATTTTATGGTACCAATAACCCAGGGTTGTCCCAAGGTAGCCCAGCAAATCCCCCGATTTCTTCTAGGTGCGTGGTCATTTCTATATCCCCGAAGCGAAACACTAATTTTTCACGATTCCAGAACATGGTTGCAGCTTATCAACATGTTATTTGGCTGGATGTTTAACAGAGAAGGCAAATTTCCCAGGACCTTTTTCACATATTTTTTGTCACTTGAGGAAAGATCTTCCCACCAATCTAGTAGTAGTGGTGGTATATTTTGGACCATGCCGAACCTGGGGACCTCGTGCCTCATTTTCTGCAAAACAAATAAAGTTAGGCCCTTTCCCTCTCCAGATTCGACTATTTATATATAGACGATTAGCATATTGGCATTTAGTTTTCCAAAATTAATGCACAAAACGTGGTTGCGACTGTTGGGTTATGGAAACCCCGATATACTTTTGGATAAGGATTATCTTAAAGGGTTATTATGTGGACAATATACTAACCCGGCTAGGTTTGACCATGATGCATATATAGTTATAATCAGTGTAAGGTTGCTATGGGGGTCTATACTGGTACCCTGAAGCGGACAACTTGAGGGGGAAAGGCAGGGAACCGTCGATTGCACCGCTGATCGACTAGTTTTCCTGCAAATAAGCCTTTCCAAATTTAAAGGGTTATATATAGGAAGAGCGCAACCACTCATCAAGATGCTAAAGGATTGATTACGCACGAGTGGAATATGATGTTGATCATGATTTATGCAGCAGTAAATAACATGTTTTCACGTATTTGCACGTTAGAAAAATAAGAAATGCGGTAGTTAATAATTGAAATACGTTTAAGAAAGGAAAATAAATAAATAAGTCAGTTTTTGCAATAAAGAAAATCATAAATGCTTTAAACGGGCAATCAAATTCACATAAGAGGAAAGGGAAAGGGTGCGCAAATATTAGTAAAGGAAGCATGCTTAAGACTAATTTACAAAAATCAAGTTTGTTATGGTAAAATCCTAAAATCCCCAGCAGAGTCGCCATGCTGTTGCGCCCCCTCTTTTCCTCGCGGAATCGGCTTTCGACATTCATTTGGGACAACTCCCTTCCTTTTGGGAGAGGGGTATGGAAAGTGAAGAGTCGCCACCTAACGGATTTATGGTGCGTTAGGGCACCTAATGCAAGTAACTCATGAAACCAGACTACGTTACCGGAGATTGGGTAAGGGCTTGAAATTACCTTGAGGGGAAGTTGTTAGGTACCCCTCGAGGTCCAAAATGGTGGGTCCCGACCAAACTTACTTAGTAAATTAGTCATTTAATTGATAAGAAGTCTAAGCACACATATGTAAGTAATATGAAAGGAGTTTAAAAGGTAAGCATTCTGAGCACACATATGTAAATAAGATAGGGGAGTCCTAAGTTATTAGCCTATAGGATCACATCCGTACAATGCCCGGTAATCCTTTCTCAACTAGAGGGGTTACACGTGACATTAGCGCACAGGTCATCATATCCTTTTACTACCCAATTAACTCCCCTTAGCGGTTATATAAGCGATTTTAAATTAGACGGACTCTAAGCGTGCATTACTCCTCCCTTCCTTGTGGTCCCGGAGGTGTTTAGGACCTCTAATTTTAGGCATTTCTAAACTCTCCTAAGGTGTTTAAAAGTGAAAATCGAAACGACAACAAAGAACATATAGGACTGTCAAGTATGAAAAAAATAAAGGGGGGGGCTCATGTTTACCCCCACACATAAGCAGACAATTAGCACGTCTCAAACACAGATTTGAGAGAATTTTCAGAAGGTCCTAGAACAAGATATCTTGGTGAGCATAACAAGCAGATAATATGCAGCATTGTTTTAAAACGAAGTGACATAAACCTAATCATTTTGCTTACCGATTTTAAAACTTGTTGAACCTGGGCAGTTTCACAAGTAAATAGAGCACAATTTTACAGTTTTATAAGACTTTAATTACCTAAGGCTTGCCTAGGCGTGGATCTATAATACCCTATAAAAATGCAATCAGAATTCTGGGAATTAGTTAAGACAGTTTGAGCTTTATTAAACCCTATAGGCATGCTGGTCTAAGTGTTGAATGTTACAAAAGTTGATTTCATGCATATTTATACTAACACATGGTGTCTGTGTGTTGGGGTTGTTTTTAAACATCTTTATAGACAAGACCGTTATTTATTTAGGCGACATAGGCATAATTTAAAGATAATGCAAATACGGTCCTAAAGCAGGATTTCTAATGCACATAGAGAATGGTCATTTTATTAGGCAGAATTACAGCAGTAGCTTAACGACGGGATCTCTAGGTGATCATGACTTATGCAGCAACAGAATTTCGTGATAAATAAGGTAATGAGCCTATAACGTTGCCTAGTATTCCAAGTGATATAAAATCATGGTAAAATGATATAAACCTAAAGCATGATTGCTAATGAGAATAATGAAATATGAGCCTAAAGCATGATCTCTAATGCAAGTGGACACAACATAGACCTAAAGGCAGAATTTCTAATGCAAGCAAACAAAAATATAAACCTAAAGCATGATTTCTACCCGGTCTCCCTTCAAAAATCTATATGCGAATCCATCCCATTTACTAATTTCCCCAATATCTGTTTACAAAGGTATTATTACAGACCAAAAGTGAATGAATTACATAATAAATATAAATTATAAAATAAGGATCCCGAATAAGGCCCAAAGTAAACCTGGGAATGTCAGTCATTCAAAACAATCTCAGATACATGGAGTCTCATAGCCCACAGGGTGTCCTGGTGTGTCAAAGTTCCCTAAGGACCTCAAGGATCCTGGGCAATGTTCACACCAAGACCCTTTCTTAAATTGAGAAGTGGTTATGTGCAGTGTGGGAGGGCCAACCCCAGTGTGCCAGAGTTCGGAGGAGTCTCATGGATTCCTAGGCAGTACACACACTGGAGGGGCAGAACTTAATAATCTAAGAGTAGAAGTGAGAGTGATTGACATAGTTTAAAAGAGCTTAGTAAAACAGTGTAGAGATAAAACTTTTAGGAATGAAAAAGTTTTCAGGAATAGAAACAGTTTTAAAAAAATACTAAGGGTGGAAAACCAGTTTTGAAATCAATTCTGAGGAGAACAAAGATTCAAAAAGCAACCACACAATCATAGAATGTCCAGATTCATAACCATTTAATAAACAACTTTACAAACGGGGGTCAGGGGGTTGGGAACATAGAAAGATCACATTAGAAACACATGAATAGGGTACATGGGGGAAGAATATGGGACAACAAATGCACAGAACAACTAGGAGTTTACTGATTCAGAGACTTAACAAGTCAG